>JARFXV010000255.1:577500-772968 GCA_031761425.1 Cosmopolites sordidus | reverse complement strand
ACGCAGTAGTACTGTTACGAACCATTGGATTGTGTGACCTGCATTTCAATGCTGCTTTCAGCCGATTTGGCCGATTAATATGGCCAGGACCCTGATCAATCCTTCAGTTGCTTTCGAACGTTCTAGTCGAACCCGACAGATGACGGCTTAAGGCCAGAAACTAGTCTCGGGAGATGCTTGTTCGCATTTGATGCCGACTGAAAGATTGAGAATTTTACGTGGAGCACGGGAAGAAATTTTTAAAATATCCTTTCTGTTGATTAATTCAGGTAGCTTCTAATCGATTGCTCAGCTTAATTCACTTAGTTGTGGATAGAATTTGTCTGAATTAATGGTTTGGTTGTCAGGACGAGGCTCATAATAATCGATTCCCTTCCAGTCCTACCAAATTGCATAGCACCATAATATAACCTTCTTCGGGTGTAAATCGGCTTTTGCACTGGTTGAAGGGACATCTCCGCGCTTACACCATCGTCTTTTACTTTTAACATTACTACGCATTTTCTATCTCTTGTAACCATCCGCGGTGAAAATGAGTCGATTTCGTTGCGCTCAATAAAGAATTGCAAACAGAAATGAAATTCGGTCTATCAAATTTTTGCCAGTTAAAAAGTAGACGTAAAGTTGATGTAATTTTATTTGAAGTTGATGTAATCGCCTTGACAATAGTTGATTCTAGACATTTCTCCTATTTCTTGAGTTCGTTTATAACGATTATTTTAAATTAGTGCCAATATTTCATTGCCATCAGCCGCGGCCGGTCGTCCAGAACGTAGGATATCCCTAAGATTAAAATTGTTTTTAGGATACTTTCTGAACCACTTATGACACGTGGAATCGTTAACAGCACCCTTAGCGTACATAGCACATATCTTCTTTTGTGTCTGTGAAACATTCTTCCCTTTTCGGAATTATAAAAATCTCCTTATTTTTAACAAAACCAAATATCACAATATTTTTCTTAAGTATTCGCCAAATTAACTTCCATCAAACAACATCAACGTCAAACACTTCGATTTTTTGATGCAAAGTCATCTAGCTCCAAAAACGGGGGACAAGCCTCGTATAAAAATTTCAAAAAAAGCACAATTTATTTTCATGGTAAAACAATGATAATTTATTAATAAGGAATTAAATGGTAATTAATTCCTGGACCATCGAAAAATATTTTTAATATGTTATAAACATTAGAAAAAAATGGGTTTATACAAACACTTTTTCTCAGTAAACTAACAACTTTTGCTTGTCCTAATATAATATTCCCCTTACTACAGCGATGTGAATATTTTGGTTGAAGAACAATTGCCTTAAGCAAACCTCTTCGTATCCTTGTAAACAACTGCTCATTTATTTACCTTTTAGCCAAATGCACCGGATCCGTCGTTGGCGATAATTTAGGAAAATAAAGTCGGCTTTCGAGGAGGGAGAACGTTGCAATTCGGAATGAATTTTCTGGCAAATCTCTTCCTGTAAGATGCAAGGGTGTTTCTATGGAGACCCGCGTTGGCCGCGTTTAAGACTGTTATCGCTTCCTCGCCATGACTTCTTTAGTTTTCTTTTTTTACAAAGGTTTTGGTTAATTTCGTCACGGGTCGTTACTTCTTCTGGATATAATTTATCCAGAGGGGTGTTTAAACAAGACGCTGTTATCAAAATTTTAAATTAATCACGATTTAGGATAATTTATTAATTCATGTTTATGGCGTTTGGGTTAGTATTCTTTCATAATGAATTTTGTTTTTTGTGTTTCACTTTGGAGAATTAAAATTTATTTTTAAATTACACTAAAATATCTGCAATATTTATTCGATTATTTTCCATCTGGCAATACTATTAGCTTCTCGTTTCGAGGTGAAGCAGGACAGGAAAAGTTGTTGCAGCGCAAATTGTACTGAGCAAAAATTTTATGGAGAATAGAAAGCATATGAACCCCAATTCATACGTAGGCTTGATCAAATATTTAGAGAAATTGATATAAAATTAGTATACAAATCCAATAACAAATTATTGTTATTTGGCAGTCCTATAGACCATACTCCATAAAATAAAATGTTAAGGATTTATGGAATAAAATATAATAATTGTAATATTTTTAATGGTATTTCAGCGGATTGTAATATCAATAATAGTTCATGGCGCCACATATTGACATGTGTGCGTAATTACTTTATGAGACAATGATTGAGTTTGTTTTTGTTATATTTATTAAAGGTAATACCGTTTTTTTTTTGTGTAACTTTACTTTATTTTCAGTATAGACAATTACTTTCAACCTAATTAATTTATTGTTTACTTCATTTTCTCTTTGAATTTTATTTTATTTTATTTTTTCTATTATAGTATGTTATTTTGTTCAATATTGTAGAGATTAGTGTAATTATTATTATATTTTGTAATTGATTACATGAGATATTAGTAATTAGCTCTGTAATTGGGTTATCCTGTTGGGCTAATAAAGCATTATTATTATTATTATTATTATTATTATCTTCTGATGATGCTAACATGGTTAGCGAAACATGCGTCGAGAAGTTCAAAAAAGGTGATTTGGTGTTTAGTGGTGAATTTCTTCAAGTTTTGTGTTTCACACCAAAGGTTCCAATAGAAGAATTGATAAATGTATCTGTCAAAGAAAAAGGGGACCAATCTTTCTATTCTTCCTTTAGTTTGAAATCCTAAATTCTAAGAGATGTACCTCTGAACACCAAATCACTTTTATTAATCTCTCGACGCGCGTTTCAGAAAATGATTAGTTCTAGATTAAATCATCTCCTCTTGAGAAGTTAAAAAAAGTTTTTTGGTGTTTATTGGTAAATCTCATCAAGCTTCAGGCCGATGTTAACGGATTTGCAGAACATTAAGTTCAACTGAAATATGATAGACCAGATGAGACAACAGTAGCTGAGTGTCATCACACACCCAACCGTTGGGTTCCACAATCTCATGTGGAATACACAACAACCTTCATCTCCGCCTAAAGGAACATTTTTGTTAGAGTCTCCCTATTCTTGATGGTATTGTATATGTCGGTGCCCTGAAGAGTCTAAACATCGAGAGACGAAACATATGTCATCCAGTTGAAGGAATGGGTGGGGCTCCTTCCCACCCATTCCTCAGACAGTCAGCACTGTTGTCTCATTGGGAGCAGTCCAAGAAAATCTAACACTACATATATACGTCATTCGACGGGAAATAGGCGAAAACAGGGGTTGTTGGCTGTGGATAGGGTCCTCTCTATTTTTGATGGTATGGTATATGTCGGCGCCCTGATGAGTCAGAAAATCGAGAGACGAAACATATGTCATCCAGTTGAATGAAAGGTTGGGGCTCCTTCCCAGTCAAGCAACCAACAAATATATATATATATATATATATATATATATATATATATATATATATATATATATATATATATATATATATATATATATATATATTTATGAAACTAACCATTATATAGATTGAAACAATTTAAATTTACTTAGAGATGTAAAATATAGGTTATTAGACTCCTATGAAAGTATTGAAATAGCTAAATATATAAAATTACTAAACAAGAATAAAGGGCCAATCTCATGCAGTTCTTTATTTACTACATATAATCACGGATGAGTAATTTTGTACACCTCATAGAATTTGATACTTTTATGAGCCTTAATTTTTATCATCTCTGGATGATCTTAACTTGGTTAGCAAAACGCGTATTGGGTGAGTTTAGTGTGGTTTAGAGTGAGCGAAAAATGTATTATAGTTTTTAGAATAGAAGCGAGTTGAGTGAATTCAGTAACGGAAATATGGGATATGAAAAGAGCGAGAAAAAATTGGATCCAGGAGATTGGACAACTTTCAACAAGAGAGAACACTTGCTGTAAGAATGAACTGTAAGAATGACGGACAGAAAAGGTTATGGCGGACATTTGAACGACATTATTTTGAAAACTTGGTGCCATTATTTGTTCTTCAAGATAAACTATAAATTAGCTGATAATCATATTTGTAGTTATTATTGTGCCTCATTTTCATTTTGTGACATTCTTATTGGAAAACCCTTTAGTTTATGTGAAGTCGATTTAAACACGATTGGTCTCCAAGGTAGTTTTCTTCTATATGGAACTTTTAGGACTACTGCTCAAATTAATATTGTTTTATCGCCCCTACTTTTTTACACCGTTTGCAATGCTTAGTAGTTGCTTCAGCGATGACACCAGGGTGTTTGGATTTTAAAAATTTGTATCATTTTTCTGAATGCTTAAAAGCATACATTTACAGCTATTTAGTGATAATCACAATTTTAATATTTCATGTAATGTAAAACCTGCTTGTTTTAGGCATTGTAAGAGATGCAGTGGGTCATTCTAATCCTTTGAATATTAATTTTATTATATATTATTTATATTATATATAAAATAAGGTTCAATTCTATCCGGAATATTATCAAATTACGCAATAAAGGCAAAATTTAATTTCCATTCCCCCATTTTCGTAGGCAACTAATTCCACATCTAAAAAGAAAGAAAAAACTCCACCCTTCTCTTCGATCTCGAACGCCAATCCGAAATCACTTTCTCTTGTTTCATAAAAGGCCCACTTAGATTGCAAATTCAATTTAGCAATTTCCCCTCGTATTTTATTTGTGTAGCGATTAGGATACATGACTGAATTTAATAACATTTCGCATGAATAAATTTTAAGAACTGAACATTGTTCAATTGTTAGTCGAAATATAGATTGCTCAGTTAGAAAAACAAGGTAAAAATGGTTATAGAAAGGATAATATAGGGGGTACATAATATTACGTTGGACAATGTATTAAAATGTTAAACGTTTCTTTTTTAATAATTTTTAGCTAATTCCAGAAACGTGTTTGCACCGCAAAAAGTTGTTTCCCAAAAATTAAACCAGATAAAGGGTGATTCATCGTAAAGTACATTTTTCAATATATTTCTTTATAGATCACGCGTGAGTAGCATCAAGCTGTCACTGCAGTTTGACTCAGTATTGAATACCATTCCATCATGGAAAGACTTACACTGGAACTTTCAGTGGGCCCTGGAATAGCTCAATGAAGACCCGCTGGTTTCTCGCAGAATTTTGTTTAGCGATAAGGCCGATTTCTGGCTTTATGGATACGTTAATAAACGAAACGATGCATCTAACAAAATGTATTATTTGGTGCGGTTTATGGGTTGGTGGAATCATCGGGCCATATTTTGTCAAAGATGCGGATGGCATTCTCTATCGCATCATGATAACGGACTATTTGTTACTTGAAATTCAAGGTCGTGATATCGCTAATATTTGGTTTTTACAAGATTCAGCTACTTACCATATAGTGCATGAAACGATGGACTTATTGAGAAATAATTTCGGTAAGCAGCAGATTTTACGTTTTCGATCGGTGAATTGACCTCCTAGGTCGTCTACTATCACCCCTCTGGAGTATTTCCTTTGGGGTTCCGTAAAGTCTCAAGTCTACGCGGATAAGCCAGCTTCGATTGAGACCTTGGAAGCAAACATTACGCGTGTTATTGGCCACATTCCGGTCATCATGTTTGAACAAGTGATTGACAATTGGAGCTTGAGAATGGACCATCTAAGGCGTAGCCGCGGCCAACGTTTAACTGAAATAATCTTCAGAAAGTAAATGGTATCGATTGTTCTTTCGATTTCTAATAAAGTTTTCACTATCACATTCAATTTTATGGATTTTATTTCAAAATATTTTTCTGAACCTCACGATAAATCACCCTGTATTTTAATATGATAGGGTTGTCATTAATGATGATTTAACTTGACTATAATTTGTTTTACTAATAACTATGTATTATTTTTAAGATTGAAGAAAATTATTAGGTTGGTACAAAAGTACCGTTTTTGGCACAAGATCACATTGCAACGCTAATACGAAATCCACTTTATACATGTAAAGTTTTGCTGTTGCTTTACAGGAGAAGTTTCAGCGTGTACTTGGGAAAATACTGGGTAAATTTGGTCGTGTTTTTTAAAATTTTGTTTATAATTAAAAATGGCAGAGAAGGATCATTTTCAATTCATTATGCTATTTAATTTCTGAAAAGGCAAGAATCCTTCAGAGACGCAAAATAAGATATATACTGTGTACGGTGAGGCTATCGTTGACAATTCTACGTGCAGTAAGTGGTTCAGATAGAAATTCGAATTTCGTGAATATAATTTTAATCTTAGGAATGAATCACATTCTAGTCGACCAACTAAGGTTGATGGTAATGAAATATTGACGCGAATTGAAAGTGATCGGCCTAGAACAATTCAAAAGTTCACATAAATTGTTGGCATCAATCAGTCAACTTCATCATTTCACAAGTCACAAGTCTTGTTGATAGAAAATATTATATATTTCTAACCACATTTATCAGTAAAGGCCAAAGATTTTATATTAGCATATTCCTATAGTGTTCATCATTAACGATAACAAGATTTCCAACATTGTCTTTAAAAAAATAAGGTCTTATCACTCCTCCACCAAACAGTCACTTTCTAAGGATGAAGAGGTAACTCCTGAATCACTTGAGGATTTTCACTAGCCTAAATCCTACAGTTATGTTTGTTAACAAACTCATTAAGTGCACTTTGTCGGAAAATATCAATTTTTTTCCAAAGTGGGAGTCGCTTTCCAACCAATTTCTACGCGCGGTTGAATCGAGTATCTTTCCATTATGAATTGACTCAATGTTCTGAATACTGAAGTCTCTGAGTGAAATTTAAATTTCAGTGTTGCAGTTATAACGTTTTAAAATGACGACATTCTTACTGGAAAATTCTTTAATATCAGTATCTGTGTTCTCTGTTATCTCGTAAATTTTACACGATTTATTTTTATCTGGATTCTTTTTTACAATTTAATAGCATTATTTTATACATGAATGAACTTTATAGGCTGAGAATAATACAATACTGGTTAAAATATCACCCGTTCAGTTAGAAAATAATGTGAAAATGGTTATAACAGGTGGGGCAAGTGTCATGCTACTGTTTAAATTATTTATAATATTTTGAAGAAACAAGATAGTTTTTTTTCTCTAATATGTGGATTTCGTCTTTAAGTTTTGTTTCTTAGTTTTTCAAAAATTAAGCCAATTAAATGTGAGTCTTTTGCAGCAATGCAACTTTGTGCCCTTTTTAATAATTTTTTCATAACTTTTGTAGGGCTTTTTGTAATGCATTGCGCCATTAAGACCATACAACATCTGCTGTTGGTACAGCACGGATGTTGTCCTTAAATAGTTGTATGTTTCGTAGTTTATTTATGCAATCCTTTTCTTTCAAAAATCCCCATAAAAACATTTCGGTGCCGTCAAATCAATTTGATGGAAGTGGTTTATGATAGCATAGTATTCTAATAGCTTATAATTGTCTGTAGCCAAGAGGTCTTAAATATTTTATAAGGAAATATGTATACAAGTCACTTCTCAAAATTTGGCGTAAACTGTGTGAAGAAATTCCCATTTGAATTGGCGTTTCTGCACACTCCTCAACACTTTGCTCTACATGTACAATATTTTCAGGGTTTCGCAGTGTTTTTTTTTGACCTCTGATGCAGGGCTCACTCCCCAACTGTTCGAAATTCTTGAAGTTGCTTGAATAAACGGTAAACTGCCGTTTTATAAGGGGCCGAATGATTAGAATATTTTGCCTAAATACACGTTGAGTTCGTTAATTTAATTATTTTTTTAACGAAAATTACAACAATTTCGCTGTTTAGTATGTATATATCATAATAAAACTTGTACGTCGGCATTACAAAACAGGTTGCTGCCAAGCTGTCACAAAATATTCATGTCAAATATTACGAAAAAAAAAAATGGCACCAAAATCAAACTGGTAGCGTGATATCTGCCCCACCGTTTATAAAGAACAATACGCGACTTGTTTGATATATTAAATATTAATTAGTAATACTATAAAATATACTCAAAACTTTTAGTTTGATATCAATCTTGGGCTTGAAAAACATATTTACGTTGCATTATACATATGTTTGTCATAACGTCCACAATTAATTTTAATGTATTGGAATGAATCGTGATATAACAGTCATTAATTTTTTGTTACGATCTTCCTTTTAAATTTATGAATAATTCCTTAATTTTCACTTTGCTGATTGAGTGAAGTTCTTCAGAAACACTTCATCAAACTTTCAGAAACATAAAAGTTTCTCATCCTCTTAATGGATTCTAATCCAGTTCAGAGTCTAAGATTAAATGAACAATGAGTAATTATATTAATCTCCAGTTTTAAGCAGAAATATTGTAAAATATTCGAAACTAGATTAAACCAATATTTCATATATAACAGTGTTCATAAAGAACAAGACAAAAGTAGTTATAAAGAAAAATAGTGATCCATAACTGTTTTGTTTTTATATATTTTATTCAATTTACTGTGTTATATATCATTTTATGTTATAGAAAATGTTATTATTTTGGAAAAATTTAAAAATTGATTATTTTTATTCTATCATTAGATACAATAGTTCCAAGCAACTTAAGCAACTAGAAATATACTTGATTTAGAAGTGGCAAAGAGTATTAAGTTATACATTGCAAAAGTATAGTTCAGAAAATCAACGAAAGGAAGACGGAACTCGGAGATCAGCCACATTTGGTGAATAATGAAATTCTGAGTGTAGCTATTGCTTCTCCGGTTTCTGTTGGAATGCAAATATATCTGGTTTAGTTATCTTGATAAACAAAGCAACAGTTAACATTTTAGAGCCGCACCAAAAATATAGTGCTTTAGTTATCAGAAAGGAGGTTCTACAGATGTAGTCAAACTGTATGGGGCGGAAAATCGAAGGAGATGCTGGAATAATTCTATGCAACTGATTTTCTTATGTAGCCAACATAGGGCGATTTTACCTTCAAGAAGACGGACTAGTACATCCATGGGATCCAGCAACTTATCTATAAATGACCTCGAATTGTAAAATTAGTTGATGTTATTGTTTGTAAGTTGACAGTATGGTCTTGTTTATGATTTATTTAATTATCAATTTACTTTACAAAAACAATAATCAATGAGTAAATATATCAGTTCTCATTTTATAGTAAACATATCATGAGGGTTAAAGTGGAGAACTCCGTATTCAGTAATCAGTAACAATAATCTTATTTAATCAATCAATTTTATTTAATTGAACTTAATTTTAATTAACAGTGAATTAAAGTAAGGTAAAGTTTTAGGGTTAGAGGCGCATCAGCAATTAAGAAGACTATTTAGCGACAGGATTTATAACTTAACGTGGGATCCGAATCACGGTCATCGGTTATCGAAAACCTTGGCCATCAAGTCCCTGGGATATCAACCCTTGGTTTTATGCTTAACTATAAGTCTCTGTCGAGAAGCCTACCCAGTTGGCGACTGATTAACGTAGAAAACCTCACAGAAAGAATCCGGTCTAACCCAGTTTCGAACTGGCGTGATTGAAGGTTGATTTCTTGTTACATTTTTTACTTTTGTCTAGAAACATTAATTTACAAAATTTTAGAAAAAGTCCACACCAAGTACGGGAATCGAACCCGCTACCACGCTAACTATCGTGTCGTCAGACCGCTGCCTTGACACCGTGGCTAACGTGGCTCCTAATAATAAATTATTTTATGTCATACTGTTTACAAAGGTTCTCTTCAGGCTTATATTTTGGCGCATTTATAATTTATGTTCTCAGATTAATTTTTCAGTGCTTGCATTTCAAAGTACATCGATAAATGCAGTATTTCTGATAATAATTTAGGGTCTTTATTGTTTGAACACGCAAAATTATATTTTGCAATATGCGGTATTTTCATAAACTCAGGGCGTGTATCTGCAATGATCAGTGACGAACTTAACTGGTTAAGACTTGTTTATTCTTTATTATTAAATTTAAAAAGTATGCTTCCCATACAAATTGGATCCATTAGTATGCTACCTGCTTTCCAACGTGTAGTATTTTCTATGTTGTGAGTAGTAGGTTTTTAAGTTCGACTTAATAAAGGGTCTTTCAAATAGAGCTTTTTGTAATTTTTGAATAAAACACAAAATTTACGTTCATTTCAAAATAAGTTTTTGTTGATAATTGCAGCATAGTGTATAACATTTAAACACGAAAGGTAATATTTCTTAAATGACCTCCTCTTGCAGCTCCACAGACGTCGACTCGTTGTCAAAATTTTGGATGATATTTTGACATAACTGTGGTTCAATTTCACAAATGACTTGAATAATTTCATCCTTTAGGTCAGGAATCAATCGTGGATTATTCTTAGAGACCTGACTTTTAAAGAAACCCCAAAGAACATAGTCCAACGGTGGCAAATCTCGTCTCAAAACTCGTCCAGAAATTTTTTCTCTCGATAAATCAATTGTCCCATTAGCAGACTGAGGTGTAACGCCCTCCTGTTTAAACTACATATGCTCCAGATCAATATTATTAAATTCAGCCTACAAAAATCCAGTTACCATCTCACGATATCGTACACTATTCACAGTTACAGCTTCACCAGCAGCATTCTGAAAGAAATTCGGCCTGTTGTTCCTTACCCCAAATACGGCAATTTTGTTTATTAACAGAGCCACCAATTTCAAAATGTGCTTCATCTGAAAAGATAGTTTTTTGAGAAAAATCATCTGTTTATTCGTTGATCCATTTGATAAATGCACGGCGTTTTGAATGATCCAATGGCTTTAGTTTCTGTGTTATTTTAACCTTATATGCTTTCTTAGCTAAATCTGCTTAGCAAATTGTTGTGAACATCGGCTAATGGACATTACTGAGTCTTCAGCAACATTTTCACGTACCAAATCAATATGCTCTTGTGAATGACAAGAGTTCTTCTTGTTCTTGTTCTTCTTGTATCTTCCACCGAACCAAATATAAATTTTGAATAATTCGATTGATAGTGTTTTACATTATATTGTGCCACCTTGATTGTCATTAGTTTTAAATAAAATGCCTAGGCAATATGTAAATAGCACTAACATTTTATTGTGTGCTAACCATCAGCACTACGACCTGCCAAATATAGTGATGAACATCCTGTTCCAAAAGTATCAGAATCTTGGACTCTGAATGAAGAAGAACCTAAATCGGCTGATTCTTCATAAAGTTGTCATAAAGAATTTCTACAGGAAATCAAAAACGATCTTTTGTTTTATGTTCATTCAGTAATTGTATTGTAATTATGTTATTCAGTAATGTGTAATTGTTGTTAAGTAATTTTCTGATTTTAGGTTAAACTTTACATAAGATCTGTTTTGTTTAATATTCATAAATAATTAATACGTTTTTGTTCAGCAGTGTTAAAATTCAATTGTAAATATAGATAATATTTATAATCTTTCTAACTTCGTTATTTCGAAACTTATTACCAATTTTCTAACTAACTTATTAACTAATTTATTACCAAACCAAACTTATTACTGACAACTTTATTACTGGTAACTTATTACTGCACATTCTAACCTGAATTGGGGAGCATATCAGTAATTCTGAAGTTTCATAATGAGATTTTCATTGCCACTTTAGACAAAAATAACTAACAAAAAGACAACCATATAGTGAACAATTTTCTCGCGTTCTTTCTAAAAATTCCATCCTCGGTTGGAGGATTGTCGATAAGCCCAACCTTTAAACAAGTGAACGTGAGAAAAATGCGAGAAAGCCGACAATGCATCGTGATCGGATTTTTCATTCTCTCCTGCAATTCAGGACGCAAGTGGAAAACGAAACAGAATGCTCGCTTTTGCAACATCAGGTTAATGATGTATATTGGGTGTTTCTGCATGTGTAGTTTATATAACAATAGAAATTCGTTTAACTTTGGAAAATTTGGCTGAATTTAAGTGGGAGAAATCAAAATTGTTCATTATTCCCATCTTGGAAATTTAGTTCGAGAACCAAACAGATTTTTCAACAACTTGTTTTGACAGCTCTGTGACAACTAATTTTGTACATATTTTCCAAAATTTTTGTATTTCGGCAATTTAGAAACTATGACCATAATAGTTAAAGTATGGAAGTGTGTACAATTTGTTTAACTTTGTTGTGAAAATAAAGAAACAGTCAAAAATGTTTTAAATAAACTATGTAATGTATATGGATTACATATTTATACTAAAGAAGAAGAATTTCATAAATCATAAATTTGTGAATATTATTAAAACTGTGCAAAATTGGTTCCAAACAATTTAAGTTACATAATCTGGAAGTTTGGAACGCTGGATAGCTTTTCTTTGTTTATTTGTAACGTGTTTAACTTATTATGTTAGTGAATCTCCATAAGATCACGTATAAAATTACGATAATTTTAGATTGCAATAACTTTTGAACGGCTTAGTCAATCGATTTGAAATTTTCACAGTGGAGTTTTGCACAGTGACAGTTTTCACAGTGAGTAAATAATATTCTGTCATTTTGACCTTCGATGCATTCCTAAAGTTTAAAATATTTATCATTAATAATTATCAAAAATAAATAATATTTAGAGATTTTAATTAACATTTAAGTATTATTAAAAATTCCATATTCGTAGTTCTAAAAATTCCAATCAAAAATGTTTTTGTAGAAAAGTTAAAATCAGGGCATATTCACTACCAAAAGTTAGTTAATTTTTTTTCATATTATTTGTTATTATTAATTTAATTCTAGATTGTAGGTGAAATTTGTTTTTTTTTAATTATACATTATTTTCAAGCATTATCTTTATTAATTTTCCTTATCTATGTTTTATAAAGCAAATATATCCACGAATTTATGGTTGTCAGTACTTTTGCCTTCTATTGTGTCTCCGATACAAAGCTAGTGGATGTATCTTGGACATAAAACATGCAATGAGAAGAAAGATAAATAATAGATGCGGTTCATAAGAATGCTTCAGAAGATCCAAACATATTAAATTTTTGATCTTCATACCAAATAGTCACTACATTAGATATTCTAGTGTTCTAGTTCTCCGTATCGATTTAGCTTTTTCAATTAATTTAATAGTTAAAGCTGCCTTATCATCGTGAGCAATGCAATCAACTAATGGAATTCTCATTTTGACGGAGATGCAGGTTGTTGTGCATTTCACATGTTATTGTGGAACCCAGCAGTTGGGGGTGTATAACTGCCGACTATTGTTGTCTCATTGGATGGTATGCATGAGCCATCCGACGAGAAGTTGACGAAATTATAGGTTGTTTGATGCCTCCAACCAATGTAAGGGATGAGTGGGGCTCCCTTCTGGTCAAGCAACTAAAATAATTATATATATAATTGGAAGGAAACAACATCAACTTATAACAACTTGGAACTAAAGATAATGCATTAAAGTTTAATGTTTATTAAAGATGATATAAAGATCCAAATTATACAGTCTATTTCGTTCTTTTATAATGTTTTTACTTCCTGCTACATATGCAATAATAAGGTTTTTTTTCAGGAAATATAACAAACTGATAATTATTTTTATTGATGTGATACTGATGTGTTAATATTTAAGCCAATAGAGGATTATAAAAAATTATAATGTTCATTTGCACCAACAATGATCTATAGTATTGAAAATAGGTTGATTTTTAAAGTTAAATCAGTCAAAAAAAATCACTTTAAAAATAATTACACAAACGTCAGTTAATGTCCATTCATATTTCATTCCCATTTTTATAAGTCTATAAACTTTCAAGAGGTTTCCGTACGGTTACCTTCCAGGCATAGACCCGGCCCGACGTCGCTTAACTTCAGTTATCAAGAACTGATGTTCGACATGGTGCAGTCTATTACATCTGTTTCTATATTCAAATATTTTCAAATAAGGTTTATATTTTATTATCATTCTCATTAGGGAATATTTAGTTCCTTACTGATTTTTAATAATGAATTTTTCATAAATCCCTCCTGTTTTCCCTTAAATCTTTTATGGGTTTTATATATATATATATATATATATATATATATATATATATATATATATATATATATATATATATATATACATTATATATATTTATATATATATATATATATATATATATATATATATATATATATATATATATATATATATATATATATATATATGCATATATATATTTATATATATATATATATATATATATATATATATATATATATATATATATATATATATATATATATATATATATATATATATATATATGCATATATATATTTATATATATATATATATATATATATATATATATATATATATATATATATATATATATATATATATAAAGGGTGTTCTCAAAGTCATTTAATTTACCAGATTGTAGAACTCGTAAAAATAAGTCATTTTATCAAAACTCATTTATATAAAAGTTATGCAAAATAAAGAACTTATTAACAATTACAAAATTTGAAAACAGACCTGAATTTTTGATATTCTCTCTCCCTATGAAAACTTCTACATGCATTTTTTCCAATTCCATAGTTACTTTCATAAAATATGTCTGTGATAATAACAATATATATATATATATATATATATATATATATATATATATATATATATATATATATATATATATATATATATATATATACAACAGGTTTCGAAGGTGTACACTTGAAATTAAATTATGCCAGCGGTTTCATGCAACTTCTCAACTCTGTAGATGTTCCTTACTTAGTAACAAAATAACTTCTCCCACACTGAAAAACTTTAATAAACTGTTCTAAAGTAATATATGTTTGGAATGAAATATTTCTTGCCTGTAAATTATTACTGCTTTAATTTATTACTCTGTGTGACTAGAAAATGTTGAATATTTTGAAAATAATACCCAGGACTTTTTCTCTCTTGACATAAAACTGTCATTTTCATTTCAGCCTCCCAATTTTTATTTCTGCAACCAATTTGTATTTCTGTATGTAGCTCAAATGATTTAAATTACTTTCTACAATATCAGCTAGAACGCCTTTAAAGAGACTGCGAACTTTTTTGATAAATTTAACTACCTATAAGTATGTGCAAGTCGAATTAAAAAAGGATATTAAACATTTCAACCTGATAACAAAGCAATTGCAACCCCTCTAAATGAAAGCTTTAATTATCGCATGTCTCTTTGTCATTGCTATTTATATGTCTATTAATTGAAATTCAGAAATTAATTAAAATCATTAATTAATGACGAATCCACTATTGTACTAGCTATAGTATTTATATATTGAGATACCTGCAATATTAATAATTGTGCTTTTTTATAAATCGAATAATTGAGAGAAACCTTCAACAAATATGTTTAATTTAGTTTAATAGTTTATATATCTTTAATTTTATGCAACAAACTGAAGAATATCCATATAAAACAAATGAGATGATTGAGATTGGTATGTATTTTGGTACTGTATTTGGGTATATATACGAGGGTGGATAAAATAAAAACCAGAATTTTACAATTACTTTCATCAGCCAATCACGAACGACCTATATTAGTGAAGGTCGTTACAATGTATTAAGAGTGGAGGAAACGCTCGGTGAGCTGTTTCGCTTAATTCTTTTGTCAGTACAACTATGAGCGAGCAACAAGTTCCACCGTCCGTTGCGCAACGGGTTATAATAAAGTTATTAACCAAGGGAGGCGTTAAACTATCCGAAATATTAACTCGGTTCAAGGTTCATTATGGGGACGATATCCTGTCCCAGGTGTTTGGTTGGTCCGAAGTTTAAGAGTGGACGAGAAAGTGTGCTAAATGTAAATCATAATCGACGTCCCAGTCTCAGTGTCATTGCTGACAACATTGGTGCAGTTCGGGACCTTATCGAAGGTGACCGGCGGCTCACTATTCATGAAATCGCTTTAAAGGTGGGTATTAGCTTTAAAAATGCTTAAGAAGATTAAAAAAATATCCGAATGCAAATCAGTAAGACACTTCTGAATCGATTTCGGCGGGAAGAAGAGACTTTTTTGAAGCATATCGTGACATGTGATGAAACGTATGACGGAAAAGGAATGGCGAAGGAAAGACGAAACCTGCCCTGTAAAGGCCAAAACCCGTCTCTCAACAGGTAAAGTTCCCTTCGACCGTTTTTTTCCACTGTAAAGGAGTTTTGTTGATTGATTTCCTACATGACCGACGTACGGTTAATGCTGCCTACTACTACCAGCTGCAACAAAATCCGCTTACAAGAGCAAAAGACGAGGTGTCACCTTCAGAGGCGTCCTCCTCTATGACAACGCCAGCCCACACACAGTGGTTTTGACGAAGGAAAAACTGGAGAATAAGCATTAGGAAACCCTTGAACACCCTCCATACAGCACAGATTTGTCACCCTGTGATTATTTTTTGTTTGCGCCCTTGAAAGATTCACTTGGAGAGGTACGATTCGACAACGATCAAAATGTTGAGGGCTTCGTGCGCAATTGGCTGACGAACCAAACTCAAATTTTCTACGAGCAAAGAATTCACAACCTCCCAAATCGCTAGAAAAAATGTGTAGAGCGTGGAGTATGTCGAAAAATGATCAATGGTTTTTGGGACTATTTTATAAATAATACATATGTATAAATCAATTTCGCTTTATATTTGATTCACCCTCGTATTAGAATGTAACAAAAGTACTTGTGTTTTTCAGGTATTTAGTTATTCACTGTTTAAAAAATGTATATCCCCGTATCCCCGAAATATAGGACGTTGTTTCCGATGACCTCAATCCATCTTTGAGCCAGTAACTCTATTCCTTTTCGGTATCATGATGAGTCGTTGCAAAAAAAGCTCAACGCATCCACTTTTTACCTCTTCGGTAATAAACTTCATTAGTCAGTCATAAACTTTTTCTTCGCAAAAGGTGGGCTACGACCATGTCGTAATTTGACGGAGCGAGTTTGGGGATATATACTGGTTGGGGAGAAGTTCAAAGTCCAATTCATAAATTTTGAAGTGTGTGGTTTTGTATTGTTTTGCTGTTGAAGGGTCTTTGACTGTTGACCTAAGCTGGATATTTTTCGTCCAGAACAGCGTATACTCTGCACACAGCATGATCATTTTGACAAATCTTTCTCGCCTTGCTATCGAAAGAGCTGGTTGTCCGGACATAAACCACTGCTTTACGCCGTTTGGATTTTTTAAATAAACCTATTTTTTATTTCAGCTATTAATCAGATTGATGACTCGAAAGTCAGTAGGGTTTTTGAGGAGAGTTTTACACGTTTCAACCTAATACGTGTTGCTGCGACAGTTCATGAATGATTATTCTACAGCTTTTTGGCACCATTCCTATGACTCGCAAATATCGATTAATGGTAGTGTCAAGAGTATCCCACTCTTGATTTCTCTGAAAGTTTTCTAGTACTTGTTCTAGAACCTGCAGCCACAGCTGCTCTTGAAACGTCGGTATAGGGAGACCGTGAACAATCTGATTTTCCCCAATCTTCAAGACTCGTATTTTCTTCCTGACTATATGACTGATATGACACTTCCGTCTCTACTTCAAGCCTTTTTTAAAATATTGTCTTAAAATTGCCTTAATTTCGCGACTTATTTCACTCATTTTAACGTTATTGTTAAAAACCGTTGACTGAATATTTTGCAGTGGAATCACTTTAGTAGTGACGAAGGAATGTACGAGGGCTGTATGATAAGGCCTAGGCCAGAGATGGCGCTGTCAGTATTCAAAAAGTGATATTTTTCGAAAATATACCATTTCAGTATAGAAGTATTGTTTTCAAACTGTTAAGTCGCTGCGTGGTTTAGTTTGTGAATAGCAGCCATTTAAACAGAACAACTTTTGTGATCTTATAACAATTGGAAAAATTGAATATCGAGCAGTGATGAAATACTTGTATTTAAAAAAGAAAACAAATGAGATTAAAACGGATCTTAGCAAAGTTTATATTATAAGGTATTGGACAGCTGAATTCAAATGTGGCCGTACAAGCATTTTTGGTGAAGATTGCCCAGGTCGTTCAAATGAGGTTACCACTTCAGAATTGACTGAAAACATCCACGATATCGTGATAAACGATCGAAGAGTGCAGACTGTGGGCATTTCAGTCGAAGGGGTGCAGAATATTTTAACAACTCATTTGGATATGAAAAAGTATGTGTCAACCGTGTGTTAAACTCAAAACAATGTTTAGCGGTGCTAAACCATAATCGGAATGAGTTTTGGCATCGGTTCATAACTGTTGACGAAACATGGATTGATCATAGCACACCAGAGACTAAAGACCAGTCCATAGAGTGGGGTTTTCGAGACGAATCTGCACCTAAGAAGGTTGTATTTTTAGAGGAGATACAAAAAATAGAAACAAGTTAAAACGACTAAGGGCCGGTTCTATAATGCAAGAAAAGACCAGGTATAAGCTATAGATGGTATATTCTTGCATTGTAGAACTAAGTTTATCGAACTGAAAGGTGATTACATTGAAAAATAAAATAAATTTTAAACATAAAATATTTTTTTTCTTGTCGAGGTAATTTGTAGACAAAGAAAAAACGCAAATATTTTTTTACACCGTAGTAAATTGATTTGAATATTGTTTGGGCTCAGGGTAATTAAGAGCCAATATATTCCTAAAGAGCCTTAGGATGTCATTAAGTCTTTTCGAGATACTGAATATTAAACAAAACCAAGGATTAACCTATTAGAGAGTATGCTGATCGAAATGTATCGATTATCGATACATATTTAATAATGAAAAACTTTTTATATTTAACAGAAGTAGCGGATACTTAATATTTATGATAACTAGATTTATGTCTAAATTTCTGTTATATTGAAAAAATGCATGACAACTGTTTCGACACACAGTACCTTCTTCCAATACGAAAATACCATGTTGTAAAACATAAAATACAAAATTTAACATAGTATTTTCAAATATGAAAAAGGTACTGTGTGCCGAAATAATTGTCATGAAATTTTTCAATATGGTGGAAATTTACAAATAAATCGTGCTTCTTGTCAAATATCGATCAATCTACTAGTTTCGAGTTTTAAATTATAAATATTAAAATGTAAAACTCTTGGGGATTATTACGTCAATTTGTTACTATTTTATTTGAATTTATGAGAAACACGACACTTTAGTCACGTTGACATGAATATTTACTTAACAAACAACTATTATTACTTCATGACGCATTAAATAGTATACTGTAGTGACCCAAATATAGCACAGCTTCAGAAAAATCAAACAAAACCAATCGTTTCAAGCTTAACTGATCGTTATATCCTACGTCAATCTGCAGTTGACGTATTCTTTTTGTTCACTAATATGGATATGACATTTTCTATTTAGCTCGGAAATCTTATTTGTAATGATATTTGACAAATAATTTATAACATTAATTTATTAAGCAATTCTTATTTAAACATAAGAATTGTTTATATTTTTTGTTTTTAATTATTTATAAGGTTAGACTTATGATTCAATTTGATTCTTTCTAGTATTTCTGTCATAAAACATCATGATTATGATTAGTGAGAAATATCTATATATCAAGTCCTAAAATAAGAACCAATCTTGTAGCGTTATTATTTCCTTCAAAATAATTCAATTTCATTTAACATATACATGGTAAAGCTTTTTCTCAGTTCTTGAAACACATTTTGTAATTGATTTCATGAGTAACCATAACTCCCAATTATTTTTAATTGAATTTGTTGCATAGTGTTTTACAAGGGAACAAATAAAGTTGCATAGTGTTTTACAAGGGAAATACGTTTAATACGAATAAGTTTGTGGTAATCATCATCGAAGAAGTATACATTGACTCTAATTCATCATGTGGGAGAAAACCAAATTATGCTGTATTTTTGACAACATTGTATTATAGAAATATTGTTCTGCCTGTCATACCAGGGTCATTCAGAAAGTTCTCGCCGGTTGTCTCAGCTTTGGCCTAATCATTTGAAGATAATTTTCGTCCAGCGGTATGTTTATTCAGGTTTGGGAAGACGAAGTACTCAATCCCTGCTGGCCCAATCCGATAAATATCGCAATGTGAAAACACTTCGAAGTGTAGCTCATGGAATTTTGCTGCAACAACCTGAGCCAGCTACCAAACGGTCGCCATTATTTTTCCTAAAGGTGGAATTGTTTTCGCTTTCTTTGGCGAACTTCCACCTGCCCACAAAACTTGATCGCGCACCGTCCCTCGAAACTGTTGTCACTCATTTTAGAAGACTCAGAAAGCACTAAAGAAATTCAGTTTACGAAGATAATTGATTTGGACCACCAAGTTACTCTAGGGAGTTCAAACTTGCACTGAAGACGCATCACCCTCTTAAGGGAAAGTCAACAGTGTTATCAGAATGTACGCCACACGACCAGTCTCATTACTGGTTTTACGCACCTCGTATATCTCATGAAATGGTGAGAAAGTATTTAACAGTAAACGGAAATATAAAAAATAAAATCTACAGGCACCCATTTAATATGTACACCAAAAGAATCAAATAATCTCCTCAATGGGCATACGAATTATCAGCAAACTCATTACATTGCATTTTTCTCTGTCCCTCTGCAAAAGTCATATTTCGTTTCTCTTTGATTTAATTAACAATTCTTAAAATATCATAGATTTTTCATGGACTATTTTGTTTGGTTTTCAAATCACTTTTAACTACAATATGGAATGATACAAAATTATTAAATTTGTATATAAATGGGAATAAGTAAAATTAATCTTATGATATAAAACTTTTATATTAGACCCTATAATTCCTTATCTGGTGATGGTATTAATAAAAAAAGGGCTTTGTTTAATCTAGCGAAACTGGAAATGGCTCAGGAACAGGAAAATGTTTAAACTTTAATGATCCAGGATGTGGCGAGTGTTTGAAGAGGCACCATAAACAATACCCGAAAGTATTTTACTGGCTCTGTTCCCACCATTTGTCTTGTATATTACCCGGTAGGTTTCGCGATTTCGATAGCGATAAATCGGGATTTATTGAGGATATAAAAGTAAAATACCTCTCGTGTTATGTGGTTTCGGCGACACGGTTGACGTGAGCTCGATCTAGTATTGGAAATGGTGTAAAATATGCAAATCAGAATTATATCCGTGCTAGGTGATTTGTTTAAATTTGATTTCAAACTGGTGTTGTATCCTAATATACCGGATACCAAATTATTAGAAGCAGCAGTATATAATTGTTAGTAATGGCAAGAAATATATTGATCACTAAATAAGGTGTTCCATTTGAGTTTTAGAGTGGTTTTAAATATATTAAAGGTAGAAATCCCTTTAGATACCCCAAAATGAATCATTTTTCAGAAATGTTTTTAAATGTGATAAAATAATTGTATCATTTTAAAGTTTTAACATCATTTTATTTGATCTTTAATGAGTATAAAATTATTTTTATTATTTTATAAAATAGCTGCTCAGTAATTTTTTTCGAGCGTTTTTGGCGGAAGATCCAAAAGTGCTGCATTCGTCACTATTTTTCTATTTATCTGAAACAAAAAAAAATCAATTCTGTTTCTGATATATACACGGGAAGGATAAACCTATAGAACTATAAAAAATATTATATTAAAAATTAAGTAAGCTTTAAAACAAAAAATGTTCAAAGTTTGTACTATTTTTTCAACATTTTTATCCCAAAAAGTAGTTTATTTACATGAAATCTTAAAAACCTTAGGTATATCCTTCCGATATTGATATAGAGAAAAGCCTCTCAAAATTTCAGCCAAATCGATCAATAACTTTTTGAGTTACAGAGCGAGCAGTTTTTGAAAACTGTTTCGAGATAATCGCATATAAAGTTTCATTCAGTACGATAAAACGATTAGTTTTAGTAACTTATCGATGAATCAGCGATTCCAGGTGTATATAACAGACCATCGGCCTCTTCGAAAAGCTGATTTTCTTCAACCTGCTGCTGTTTTCGGGTTGTACGAGCTGCTTTTGTCTCGGAAAGACTCCTCCTGTTGTTTCGTTACTCGCGCCTCATCGATGGTTTCGACGAAAACTTTGGCATAGCAATAATTATACTTGCACTATACACACAAATACACTTGCACTATCACTTGCACTCGGTCCGAAACTTTCTCCGTGTTTATCAGTAAATTGATTACCTTGATAATGTCTTTTTGTAGAATTTTTCGAGCGATATATAAGAACAACAAAAATTTTAAATAATATAAAACGCACTGGAATATCTACACATCCTATTAAAAACAATCATTTTATCGATATAAACAATGTTAAATCAATATATTCAGAAAAGAAATGTAAAAAATTAGACCTATCTGAAATATTGGAAATAAAAATATCCTTAAGAAATGATCATGTAATAACCACGAATGACCAGCTATATTTCCAAAATACCTCGGTAATAGATAAGATCATATTATAATAAATAGCCCGGTTTTTACCTGACGATATTTAGAGTTCAGCATCTAAGGTTTGGATGCGCAGCACCCTAATGGCCTAACGTCTCAGAGCTTACTCGAAGCACTGCATTCGTCGTGTTAACATCGGTTAAGTACTGTACATTTGCAAAACTCTTCGTTTACTGTCTCTGTTAGACAGATCCACTCACTCTTTCGTTTGCGCATCTCAGAGGCCAAGATGCTGATTAAGCTGTCTGGGTCGCGTTATGCGGGCTCCGGCGCGTTCGACTGTATGTGCGATAACTCACTAAATATTTAATATTTCTATTTTTTCCAGTATACTCTCAATATATTATATTTCCGTAATACGAAAAAAATCGATTTTTTGAAATTTTTAAAGAAATTTCCAACCTTAAATATCGGGTTGTCCGGAAAGTTCGTTGTTAAGAATCAAAAAATAAGATTTGTGCCATTTACAGAGAGGCTTATGTTTGGGAGACATTAGTGTCTTAGCATATTGGTGGAGATTTTGACCTGGATGACCGCATCGCTATGGCTGTTCTTCAAACATTGACTGATGTCACATAATCACTACCAATTTAGCAGTTATCATACTCATCTTCAATTCTTACCTCATACTGATCTAAATTTATTTGCGACCAGGCTTGTTGGCAAACGCTTAAACAAACGTATACCTAGCCCAGATGAGCTAGTTAGACAAACTTCTAAGGCACATTTTAACACCAATTCAAAGATATGATGACAGCATAGGTCCATCTGTATTTTTTTACGAGAAAGTCACAAGCTCCATTTACACCCAAATGCCTCAATCTGTAATAAATGTATATACACTTACGTTGAAATTAGTCAACAAAAATATTTCTGTAGCATTTAGGATGAAATATGATGAGACATATATACTTCCTATCGTTCATATAACAGTATTAATTATTACTGTATGTACTGTGTTTCCAATAAAACTTGAGTAGTACTTAAAAATTCGTTCTAAGCATAAGACGATTATATATGAAAATTTCAAAGTAGTTAAAAATGAAAAATTACTTGATATATTAACTTTGTCTTAAGCATTTAGTTTGAACCATTACCAAATAACAAATTAAACTAAACTACAACGCCGCGACTTAGATCCCATATTTATTTAAGCATTAGGGTCATCATGGTAACCTGAGTACACTAAGCCGTGTCATTTGTCACTTGAAAACGGGTAACCATTAGTTTGGCCGAAACACAGTGAATAAAATCAACGAGAGTAATGAAAGGTCTAGCTAATTGTACAAATAGATTGGCTTGTCCGGAAAGTTCGTAAGGATTTTTTGAGAAAGAGAAACGCAAATAATTAATATAAATATATACTTAGTCTATTATGTAATTAGCATTATTATTTACAACTTGTTTCTAACGTAATGGTATATGTCTTTTTGTCAAAAATTAACATCTTTATAGCCAAAAAATATCACCAGATATTTTTAATCTTTTCTTCCTTTTCAAAAGATTTCCTATTTAAGCAATCTTGGAGGGAGTGAAATAGATAGGTAGTCCGGGAGTGTGCTTTCTGTTGAGTAAGCTGAATGGGACAAAAGATCCCAATTGAAGCTCAACAATTTTTGCCGGGTTCTGATTAAAATGTGTGGTCGTACATTATAATGATGAAATACGACTCCTTTCCTGTTTACTAATTCATGCCGGATTTCGCCAATTGATGACTTTAACCGATTTAATTTGTGAAGATTAGATTTGATGGTTTGGATACGTGGAAGAAATTTAACAGTTCCTTCCAACCCGACAAAATCCACACTAAACTGTGATATTTTGCGGATGTAAAAGACTCTCATGTATCACGTGTGGATTCGATTCGCATCAATACCGACAATTTTTTTATTGACTAAGCCATTGAGCCAGAAATAAGCCTCATCGGAGAATGGAGGACCTAATCGGCAAATTCACGACGATTACGATGGTCGGTTGGCTTCAATTCTTGTGCTGGTACCATCTTATACGGATGCAAGCCTCAGTCCAACCTCAAAATTCGCCAGGTTGTTATTGGCGAGAGGCCTAACTCTTGCGAGCGACGAGTAACCAAGACTTTGTCATTTTCGGCTGCACTTGCTTACAGCGGCAATATTTTTTAACACTTTTGGCTTTTTTGTCATACAGGCACCACACTATCGTGGAGAGTAAACTCACTTTCAAATTTTCTGATAACACGATCAATAACCTGTTCAGAAGAACCACCACGAGGAATACCACGGTGGATCTGAATTGCCCGTTGAGTCACGAGGGGACCGCGAACTTGCGTGATAAAACTGAAACAATTTCCAAACGTTCTTCTAACGTGAAACAAACCATGATTTAATTGCAAACCTTTCGAAAAATAACTGATAAGACATGTCAAAAATCGGTAAAGAAATATGGCCGCCATGAGCTGTCAAAGTTCCATCATCCCTAAAGATAGACCCTTTACTAAACCAACTTCAAGTTCATCATCTTTGCGAGAACTATAAGGAACTGTTAGAACTTCATATTACGGGAACGTTTTATTATGCAAGAAGGATCGCCAAAGCCATTTATTGTTTCAAAAGTCTCTTCAGAGGTGTTTTCAGTTTAAACTAAGACCACATGAAAAAGATTGTATAAAGAATGTTTGTATTTTTTTAATCCGTTTCTATATTAAGGTCTGGCTTCGTTGTTTAATGACAGTCAAAGCGCCATTACAACATCTAACTTTTAAGAAAGACAAGCTTTGAGAAGATCTGGTTTGATTTACATCTGGTATCTCTCAGAAGAATCAGTTTGTTTTAGCAATTTTTGATATTAGCGCCTCATTCAAAATCAATACTGCTATTGTTCGCCTTTTTCACGCCCAAGAAGCTCAACAAGATGATGATACTTCTGATAAAGGAACGTTTCCTAATACACCCAAAAGATATTGAAGCTTATTTGAAGCTTATTGAAGCAAAAAGTATGTTATTTCAAAACGCGATCATTCTACGGATATTTTTGAGAACAACACAACACAATAATATTGTGTTAAATCAACACACAAAAGTGATAAATATTTAATACAAACATTTTAAGTATTATCTAAATGGTTGTAATAACAATAATCACACAACAAACCTCACCTATATATATATATATATATATATATATATATATATATATATATATATATATATATTTTTTTTTTTTTTTTTTTCTTTTTTTTTGGTAGTATGTCACTGTCAGTAAAAATATTATTGTCAATGTAAGTATCATTGACTTATACAAAATATATTTACTTACTATCTTTTAGAGAATTATATAGAAATTAATATAAATTATTTTTAAATTCGGTTTGAAAACGGGAAGCTTCTCTTTCTTTCTCTTACTCTAACATCCCGAAACGTCAACGTTTAAAAGTTTGTATTTATTTTAGAAAATTGAATATTTTTTAAATTTTTGTTCGTTAGGCAAATTTATTATAGAAAAAGAATCACTGAGAAATTAGTCTTCGTTTTGTTTTTTACCCACTGATTCTTTTACTTACATAAGAACAGATATTCTTGATATTTTTTGAGCTTTAGATCGTGTCGAAAAACCCAAAAAAAGAAAAAATACAAAAATTTTAACTCATAATTTTTTGAGGCAATGACGGAAAATTATAAAAAACTCTCGAAAGTTTAATTTTTATATTTAACTTTTTTAATACTTTAATACTTATTTTTCATAATTAAATACCATGTAATACTTTGATTTTTAAAATAAATGTTGGTATTTCATTCGGAAAGAAGTAATGGTATATTTAATTTTTTTTTATCCTCTCTTGTCCATGTTACAGAAAAAACATTGGGGGACACAACCAACAAAAACCAAAATTGGAAAATGAAGATCACCATTATGAATAAGAAGAATGTATTATTCTATGACAAGCAAGAAAAATTAAGAATTATAATTCACCATTTCAAGAAAATATCATATATTAAAACGTGATTTTTTATTGCATCCTCCGTTGACCTTTATTTACTCTGGTATATTTATTATTGAAAATTATAATTAATTATTGAATATTATTTTTTAAAATAACTAATAAATCAAAAAGGCATATACACCTTTATAAAACACTTATGAGAATTAATAATTGGGTCTTTAATTTGACGATGGTGATTAACATCCGTGATATAATTAACTGTAACTTGTACTTTTCCTTCTGTTGTATTTTAAAACGCATTCGGCAAAGTAAATTTAATAAAAAACATTTTGCCAAGTTTTCATAGCTTTGAATAATTTCGAGAAATTAGAATTGACAGCCGGAAGGTTAAATAAGATGGAAATAAATTTCCTTAGAAAAAAGAATTTTTTCTTAAACGAGGGAGAGGGATGTAATTCGTCTTCGGATATAATTCGACAAATGAATGAAATTATCTTTGTCAAACATTTTTACATTTTGTGTCAGAAATATTGAGAAGGTTAAACTCCAATTGGAACTTTGTTCATTATTAATTTTTGATATAAATATGAAAGATTTTTTTCCATTTAGGAATATTTAAGTTGAAAAAGAAATATGTAAAACAACTATTTGAACAATAATTGAACGTTTTTCCAGAAATAAAAACTGTAAAAAGATAGTATACGAGGTGTCTAAGTAAAGTAATGAGACTGGTGGAGTCACATTCGATCTGGCAACACTCTTGGCTTCATCTTTGGTGAGGTGGCAGAACAACAGCGAATGCGTCTTCAGCACGAATTTGACCACCCTAGAATCACTTGGTGGCCCGTAGCAATTCTTTTCATGAACTGGATTTTTTTTAGTGCGTTCTGCAGCAAATTAGCAAAAAAATATTAATTAGAGAATTATTAGCAAGAGAGAAATTATTAGCAAGAGCATATTCTGACTTTTTTGCAGGCTGAGGTTGGAGTGGGCCATTACTTGTTCTGGTGCTTCATTTCCTGATCATATTTCAAAATCCAAGTTTCATCACAAGTAACGACACATTCCAGACCATGAAGGTCATTTTCAATCTGCCCTGTTGCTTTTTTGATTTTTTGTAGGTTTTTCGGAACCATTATTCCGCAGATTATCTTCATCATTGATGAAAATCTGACCAATTCAATCGAGTCTATACCATTTATCGAATATATGAAAAAATTTGAAATTTGAAGCAATATTTTTTAATTATGATGTCGGATGACTAACTTAGAGATATTTTAAAATTTCAAGTTGTCAAGGTTCAAATTTCCGCCACAATAAAGTTTAGAAACTTAAAAGACAGATATTGAATTTTCTATCAAAAAGAAATTATTACCAGTCCGAGGAACCCATAAAGCAAAGTAAATCTTCAGAGAAATTGTATTATAATGGAAAAACTGCCAACGTTATAATGGAAAAGCGGGGCATATTTTTAGCGGGATAATAAGCTCCGCCATTAGTAAAGTTTGAATTTTAAATGAGGCTATTTCACTTGAGGACAAAATAAAAGAAACGTCAAAAACATCGGGGCTCTAAAGATCGTGGATTATTTTCAAATTTACTATTCAACTAGTGTAGAAAATACTTAATTTTACTGCCCGTTTTGATTTTAAATTGGTTTACAAATGACAAATTTACCAATTAGGAGGTATATTCTGTCAAATAAATACCGGGAATTTTTCATTTAAAAAGTCTAAATTTAGAAGCATGCGAGTGGCAAAATTTATTCAAAGGTAAACCGAACATTGGTTGAAGACTTTTCTACTGGCGAAAATATTGACAATGTGAAGGAAATGGTAATGGAAATCATTATACAACTTTATGGGAGATGGTTCAGAATCTGGACATATCTCACGAAACCTTTCGTATTACTTTAGTTGTATTTTAGGTATGAGAATCATTTCTGTACGGTTTGTTCCGAAAGAGTTAACTTTTAAAAAGAAACAATACCACAGGATGATGAAAATATATTTGAATGAACCAATTCGGATCCTATATTCATGAAAAACATCATAACAGATGATCAGACGAGCGATTATGAATCTGATATGATAATGACCTGAAACCGAAAAACCACGACAGAGTAGTTTGAAAATCAATACTGTATTGGCTGTTTTCTTTAACTATTGCGGTGTCCACTTAAAATTCTTTCCGTAGAGGCAAAAATATTAACTGGGCGTTATGAGTCGTTTCAAAGAGAATATTCGCCGAAAAAAGACCAGCTTTGCGAAATCAACGGCATTCGCCAGATATGACCCTTTGTGAATTTTTTGTTTGTGTTTGTTTTTGATTCCGCTGAACTCATAAAATAAAATTTGCAGAAGAAGCTGATGACCCTACCGGAAAGTGCCTACAAGAAGTGTTTTGTCGACTGGATTATTCGCATTATAAATGGCTTATGTACCTAACAAGTGACATAGAAAAAGGAATATACAGTATATACATAGAGTAAAAGTTTTTGTATTTTAATTATATTTTGTATACCTGTTTCTAGTGACCTTAGAAAAAAATGATTAAAATTTTATCCATAGCAACGAAGCACTTGTTCGTATAAAAAAGTTTTTGCCACTGTCACTTTTTCCATTAAGATACATCATTTGAGTAACTTTTACGATTTGACAGTGATTTGTTTTACTGTAATTTAATTTCTTTAAAAAAGTTATCATGCCTAGAGTGCGAATTGGTGCAAATTTTCGCGAATTGACACAATTTGAGAGGGGCCGCATTGTAGGTCTAAGAGAGGCCGAATTATCTTTTTGGGAAATTGGAAGAAGAATGAATAGGACTGTTCATGCAGTGTTGAGAATAGGATGCCATCTAGCCACGACAGAACTCCAGGAGTGCCGTTTTCGGCTTTTGGCCACAAGAGATCGTTTTTCAACTTCAAGGTCAATTGCTAACCAGTGGTACGAAGAGAATAGAAGATTAATTGGAATAGGAGCAATCTACCGCAGAATCAGATCTTTTGGTCTCGTTTCTTACAGACCATATCTGGCTTTATATTTAACGGCAGAACATCGGCATCAATTTTTAGTGACGAGTCCCGCTTCTGTATAGGTGGTCATGACGGTGGTGTGCTCGTGTAAGAAGATATCGTGGAGAACGACGAAATCCGGAGTTCTTCACGGAGAGGCACGTACATCGCACAGTGGGTATTATGTTTGGGATGCCATCGCCCTTGGTAGCAGGTCACCTCTACTTTTTGTTCGAGGTAATGTGACGCCTCAGCGGTATGTCGAAGAAATTATAGATTCTCATTTGTTACCCTAACTTCGAACACTTTCAAATCCACTTTTCCAGCTGGATAATGCACGCCCACATGTTGTACGTGTTACTTTACGTCATTTTGAAGGAGGCTCTATCAATTTACTGCCTTGGTCACCGAGGTCCCAGGACCTTTCCGCAATTCATATTGCCACACTATCCACATCTAATTAGATCAATGCCTAGGCGCCTCCATAAATGTATCCAGAGTGGAGGTCGATCCACCCATTACTGATTGTAGCTCCCTAACTCGTAGTAATTAGATATTCAAATTATAATCAGTTGGACTGTTTAACAATAACAATAAATCTGTGAAATAGTTATTAAAATTTTATTATTATTTCTTGGTGTTCTTTTTTCTTAGTATATATTATTTACTTAGTATATATTTGACTAGTTTCAAAATGTTTTAAGACTTTCAATTTGTATCAATAATGATTGACAATCATTATTGTTACATGTCTGTTGTTTCAATACAGTTGGTTCACTTAACCTTCACTAATAGCTTCGAAGTCTTTACTTTGTATCAGGTGAGTTCGGATTTATTTTTTAAAACTACATAGTAGTCAATTAGGATCGTTCAGGGTTAGTATACCTGTGCTTGAAAATCTTGAGGTGTCAGATATGTTAAATTCAGTTAGTATCCTTTCTAATATTAAAATAACCACTAAGCCTATTTCAAACCAAGCCAAAAAACCCTGAAATTGCTTGTTTGCTCGATTAGAAAGGCTTTATTTTATTTTAAGTTAGAAACTCGGGGTAGGGTAGGGCAATTTCACTACTGGATTTATACCTTAACAATAAATTTCAAGGGTGGTCAATCCTTGATCTTTGCTTAGACTTTAATTTCGCACTTGCAGACTGTCGAGTGACCAACCTAGAAGACTTCTCAGAATACATCTGGTCTTACCCAGCCTGGTTAATGGTATCCCAGAACGGGAATTATTTTGTCAAATTTTATACACTTGCCTGATGAACAGCATAACACAGAAACATAAATACAAAAACAATCTGTTCTAGTGCTCTAGAAGGTGTAGTAACAAATTAACAGTTGGAATGATGATGCGTGAAATATTGTGTGAAATATCAGTATAATGCGGTGAAAGTGACAGGAAAACCATTTGGAACATGAAAGAGCATTTTCCAGCATAAAAGTATTTTAAAAGATTCATTGAAAGAGGGATTAGCCACATTCGATCTACTAGTTGATGTAAACGTTAGATATCCAAACCGTGCGCGTAGCCGTATAACATTATGGCTAATATCGATACTGTACTCTTGACTGAATTTTCGAGATGTAATCCACTGATTTTAAAAAGTCAAATCATCAATCAAAAACTGAAAAAACCCTAGTAGCTCTAAAATGAATGTTATGTTGACTATTTTCTTTGTCCACTCAGAATTCTTTCTGGAAGAGCAGAAGGGCAACATACTATGTTATCTGAGTGTTATGAGGCGTTTCAAAGAGAATATATACTGGAAAAAACAGTGAAAAACAATTGGTGAATTTAAATAATATAATAATATGGTTATTATGTTTTTGGTTGATTTTTAGACGCGTACTCCTTTGGTATTAAAAAGTCAAAATACCAATCAGGCCTTTAATGGAAAAACAGCCAGTGGTCTGATGAAGAAAAGTGGCATATTTTTAGTGGAATAATAAGCTCCGCTATTAGCAAAGTTTGAATTTTAAATGAGGAACAGTACAAGCAAATAAAACAGAACAAACAGACAAGATATACATAATTATGGATAAACATAATATTGTTAAAAAATAGTATTGGAAATATTTAGTAGACCTTTCTGAAATCACAAAATATAGTAATAGCAATATTTGACTATGATGGAGTGATTATGAAAGTTTAATGTTTAATTTTTAATGTTTAATTAATATTTTCTGTCAATATGACAGTGATTACAATGATTACAGCTAATTTAGAATGTATTATAGTTAATTCGTCCTTCTTTATTGGTACTAAATAATTTATTTATAGCCTTTTAACACATGTTTCACTAACTATATTGACATCATCAGGAGATGATGTCAATGTAGTTATTATATGTAGTTAAAATATAAACATGCATTGTATATATTTCACATCAATATTATAATTTCTAAAATCAATGGCATTACGAATGGCTTTCCAGTATTTTGTTGGGGATTCAATCCTCCTGCGTTCTAAAAATAGCCGGTGGCGTTGGCGCCGACGGTAGAGCGATGGTCTGTCGCTGCTGTGCCGAAACCGCATTGGCGCGGTAGATGGTTTAATTCTAGCACTCACACACATATATACGCTTAGATAAACACACACACGCACACACATATCCACACCTAAATATCTGTGAATGTTTCTAGGCAAGAGTGTAAATTCCGACTACGAATTACCCCTCAGTCACGCCAGTTAAAGGCTGGATGCCTTCTGAGAAGTGTTTTACATTGGTCACTCGCTAGTCGGTAGACTTCCTGACACACTTATGGGTAAGCATATAACCAAGGGTTGATAGCCTGAGGGGGGTGCTGGTCTGGGTTGTCGGTGGCTGATGACCGTGGTTCGGAACCCACGTTAAGCTGTAGGTTCAGTCACTAAATAGTTTTGTAGTTGCTGATACATCTCTAACCCCAATCCTTAATCCTTAAAATCTAAAAATAATATAATATATCTGAATCCTTAAAAAGCCCTTTGAACTCCTGGTTTGTTTATCTCTGTCTTCAAATCTTCCCTCTAAATTTCTTTCTCGGTACCTTTCTATACCACATTCACAACATTGTTTCCCCTGTTGTTCCCAACATCCATATTTCACTTGCAAATGTATACACTTAGTAGTGGCCAATCAACTAAGAGTGGCGGAGCCTTTCTACTATATTTTATATAATTTAATTTTTACTTTGTTTCCAAGATAATGTTAATTTTCCAGAATTAATTTAACGAGCAGTTCAAAGGCATATATGGTACTAGCCTGAATATAAACAATTACTTATTTAATTATTCATAATTATACATAGATGAGATATTTCAGCAAAAATGACGGGGTAAAAATTAGAATAATTTTGATTACAAACTATATAAAGAAACTGAAAAGTATAATTTTCTAAAAGTGGTTTGTTTATATAATTACCGAAGGTTAGTACTTTGTAGCATGGTTCTTATTCTTAATTACTGTTTGACATCTCCTTGGCACGTAGTTGCTTCTCCAGCTATTGAAAACTAAACAGTTTGAATTTATTGCCGCAATTTATTCTTCGTTGCTATTTTTTTACCAGCAAGACATTATTTTAACTCTTTTCAAAGACTCTTGATGGAATGTAGATCCGGGGACTGTTAATACCTTACAACTCAAACACTTTAACATGTTTCTTCTCGAACCACTACTTCACTACATGAGCCGTATGTTTCGGATCATTGCCTTGTTGGTAGACCCAATGTAAAGGTATATTCTCTTCAGTGTAAGGCGGCATAATTATCTGTAAGATTTCTAAGTAAATTTCTTTTGTTATATTTTCTTTTATCCAAAATATTGGACCTACTTAGTTATATGGCAAGCATCCCCATACTTTGATGTTACCCCCACCATGCTTCACTGTACCCAAAGTGAAGGAAGTCTTTTTTTTTCACCACTGTAGTATAAACCATTGGGGGAAAATAAATCGTTTAAGAGGATAATCAATAAATATCAAATATCAAGTTTGTGCTATGGCATAATCTTGCTGAAACCACATATTATCGAGTTCACCGTTGACTGTAACGGCATTTTCACTATCGTCTTAAAAAAAATGTAGTTCAATGATGTTTTGAATATTAATAGCACACCATACTGTAACTTTAAGTGGACATAATGACGTTTGATGAATGTGGCGGGAATTCTCTCTGCCTAAAAACCGGTGTTTTGTTTATTCACCTGATCACTTATTTTCAGCGCTGTGCGATATTCTTGGACCGCTGATGCAGGGTTTATCCCCAAATGTTCCTAAGACTTGAAATTTCTTGAATAAACGGTAAATTGTCGTTTTACGAGACACCGGACGCTTAGGATATTTTCGTATAAATTCACGTTGAGTTGCAATAATTGATTTTTTACAACAATGTCACTTCGTTCTTTGAGCTTCATTTATCCATAATAAAACGTGCACGTGTACACTACACAATAGCCAAACCCAAACTGTTACAAAACATATTTGGGGATTTGAACTCTATATATATATATATATATATATATATATATATATATATATATATATATATATATATATATATATATATATATATATGTATATATATCCTCAACAAAATGCTGGAAAACCATTCGAAATGCCATTTCGGCACATTGAAACTGATTAGCATTAACCAGATGAAATAATGACTGAATACTAAAACCATAACAATATTGTCGTTAATAAAATAGAACTTGGGACATATAGTCAAGTAAATATTGATTTTAGAAATTACAATATTGATATGAAATATAAACAAAGTACGTTTATATTATAAGTACATTTAATAACTACATTGTATATATATATATATATATATATATATATATATATATATATATATATATATATATATATATATATATATATATATATATACTACAATATCAGTTTTAATGTTTAATGTTTGAGTTCTTAGAGATGTTTACTTGGATAATATTAAAGAGAATTTTACATATATAAAGAATTCAAATTTAGGTTGTCATCTTTGATTATTTAATAGCAAGCATTAATTACTCATTGTCCCTGCCGTCGACCTAAAGGGAGTTGAGGCTCTTTGAAGACGATCTGGACGACCCTCTTTAGAGGATTAAACTTTCAATAAGGCCATGCCAGTACAACTCCGCTACCTTATGCATATTCCCGTAATTGCGTCTTTTGTTGACAGGTAGTTTCACAACCAGATAACAGCTCCAAAGGCAGAGAGATATGTTTTAAGAAGCTTTAGTTCACTGCACAAGACATTACCTTATTATGAAATATCTAATTACTGTTAAAAAAATGTTGAATCTGGCTATCATCCAGATAAAATTTAATAATAATAATAATAATAATAATAATAACAGGTCGAATGGTATGTTTAAAATAAATCATCAATTATCTATTACGTAATAAAAAAGCAATGCTATGTAATGTTTGCACTTTCTGATTCATGTAAGAGGGTGCGAACATCTGCTTTAAGTTTAGAGGGTGGAGTGTAATTTCATATAGATAGAAGTTGGATATCATACAGTAATTTTTTATATTATCTATTTTATACTATCTATCTAAACATAATCCAGATCTATTAGAAAATTTAAATGAAATTTATTCACATATAATGAATGAGTAAAATGGTATTATCCAATTCATAATATTAGGTTAATGTTATCCAAATTATACTATATAGTTTTTAATAGAATTAATTTGAGATAAAATATTTTTGACGGAGTCTATATGAAAAAACGAATGAATAATATCTTAATATACGAGAAAAGAAGGTAATACAAATCAACAAAATAAACTTTTTTTTTAAGTAACATTGATGAATTTTGTGGTCCTTAATCCGAAAATGATAAACTAATTACTATAACACGTACAGTTTTTTTGTTTAGTAACTACCTAAATGAAATGCAAAAAAGAGCATTCTCATCAATGTTACAACAATCATGTCGACCTGTGTAATAAATACAGAGTGGGTCAAGCTCGCCATTATTTTTTGTAACAGTTTGGGTTTGGCTATTGTGTAATGTACACGTGCACGTTTTATTATGGATAAATGAAGCTCAAAGAACGAAGTGACATTGTTGTAAAAAAATCAATTATTGCAACTCAACGTGAATTTATAAGAAAATATCCTAAGCGTCCGGTGTCTCATAAAACGACAATTTACCGTTTATTCAAGAAATTTCAAGTCTTCAGAACATTTGGGGATAAGCCCTGCATTAGCGGTCCAAGAATATCGCCCAGCGCTGAAAATAAGTGGTCAGGTGAATAAACAAAACACCCGTTTTTACGCATAGAGAATCCTCGCCACATCCATCAAACGTCATTATGTCCACTTAAAGTTACAGTATGGTGTGATATTAATATTCAAAACATCATTGGACTACATTTTTTTGAAGACGATAGTGAAAATGCCGTTACAGTCAACGGTGAACTCGATAATATGTGGTTTCAGCAAGATTATGCCACAGCACAGACCTGCGAAACGATCAAGACTTTTGAAAACACCTTCCGTAATTATTTAATTTCTCGAAATGGAAGTTTATTCTAACCGCGTTTATTTTAGATCTTCTGATTTGATGGATCCAGATTCTTTTAAGCGGATTTTTGAAGGAAACCGTTTTCATAAATAATCCCCAAACGGAACAGCATCTTTAGGGCAACATCTGCACTGAAATTGTTGTATTAACACGAGATGTGTTGACAAAAGTTATGAAAAATGTCTACAAAGGGCACAAAGTTGCATAGCTGATATTTGATTGACATAATTTTCAAAAATTAGTTAACACACAAAAAAACGAAATAGACATGTTATGGGAAAAATGTTTTGTTTCTTTTAAAAGTTATAAATAATTAAAATGTACACAATATACATACATAGAATATGTTGACTGTGATACGACAGTAATGATTATTATATTTTCTAATCACTCATACATCACTATCTGTAAAGCTAACAAACACGCAATATACTTTGGGAGTAAATCGTTGCATAGAAAGTGCTATGTTGGGTTACTGAATTTGTAAATATTTGACAAAATGGATACTTAAATTCAGTATCTCTTCGATAAGTAAACAAAGTTATTCGCTGACAACGGCGACAGCAACTGATCGCTATGATAGCTATTCAATCGCTATTGGTTTCGAATATATTGATAACAAAATTATAATTTTGATATTAATATTTTATAGAATGAAAAGTTTATGGGATACATAATGTATAATCGATCTAGCGTTGGATGATTGTAAGGATGACATTTGTTTTTGTTTTCTTCTGTTTAAGGTAATATTTTCTAAATGGTTTTTTTTTCTTTGGTTATATATATATATATATATATATATATATATATATATATATATATATATATATATATTGAGAAAAGCATTAGGAGTAATCAAACTGAGACATATTGGTGCCCAGATGATGCCACCAAATCAGGAATTTGCGTCTTTACCTAAACTGTATTTCAGATGTCTTGTTGAAGATCGATGTAATACGTGTAATTGGTAATTCGTCATAAATTCGCCATAAGTTCCTTAATAGGGTGTTTCATATGTTAAATAATTTATTTTAGAATTCATAGGAAAGCAATGGCAAGTTATGCTCCAAAACCAAACCTTCGATACTTTTGATGGATTTCGTAAGAATTTTCTAAGGGATATGTTCTAAAGTAATATTAATTTTCAAAACCATTTATGTCAAGGTAAGTTTGGTTGATACATTATCTTCGTTGTCAAACATTATCTTGCTAGGCATTCAGCTTCAATAGTAAAATATTACAATATGGTCTAGTTGTGCGTGCTCTATAAAATCGGAAAAGTTCGTTTACTTCTTGAATATCGTATAGTAAAATAAATGGTTGACGATACATGTGAGTCAGTTATTTATCGCCCTTTTAGTTATATCATTTGATATATACTTTATAAAGAAGAATAACTAATAATTGTAAGTAGATTATTTACGACAATGCTGAAAATTCACGTTAATTATTTCTACTGACTATTAAAAAAACTATTATGATTTATGTCAAAACAATTAAGTAATTATTTAAATGTATTCTTTATGTTTTCAGGTAAAATACAAATTCTCACTGTTTACAAAAAAAAACAATCACTGTTTGTCACTGCCAAAATTCAAAATTCAAAATTGACCGTCGCTGTAAAAATTCACTCTGTTTACTCATATTTATTATTTTGTTTAAAACTATTACAGTCGATCAGTATATGTAATTGCATCCACATTCACAAATTCAGATAATGTGGATTACTTAGAATTATTGTTTGCTTAGAATTATTTAAAAATTTCACTCATCAAATAATTTATAAATTGATAACACATGTAAATTTAATAATTATTATTTAGAGCCACACTTTTGCCAAATACTCATATCAAATTAATTAGAGGAAAAAGAAATAAAACTTACTTACGGTTGCGTTTCTGAATAAAAAGAACTTTTATTCAGATATTGATACACTAATTATTATAAATGAACAATATACCCGTTATGAACCGAAACGGAGATTAGGAATCAAAATTCTATTGACTTCTCAATAGGTCGACTCTTCTGACTTTTAAGGCCGGTTCTACAATGCAAGTATACCTGGTATATTCTTACATTGTAGAACCAGTCCTAAATCTAATCTCTAAGTCCGGCTAGCTCCTCATGGAGGAGCTAGCCTCTATTTATACTCGAAATGCTGATAACGCTGCATTCCCGTCGAATTCTAAGGATAGCTGAATAATCCTATTTGCTATCACATGCTTTATTTTTTATAACTGATAAGGTTTTTCAGTAACATATCTTATTCTAAATTTTTATCGGAAAAGAAGGAAAAGGTAAAGAAGAATGTTCCAAAACCCCACATATAAGTTTAATAAAATTTAGAAAAAAAGAGAGATATGCACATAACACCTTAGCTTATACGGACGCGCATTGTCATGCGATCTGTCGAAATCGCAGTTCCAACCCGTTGTGTAAATAGTACCACGACGGGCTCAAGAATTGTTGGAACGAGGCCAGTTCTTTCAGTAATGGTGATACCACCCCAACTATTACTGGTGTAATTCAGCACACTAAAAGTACAATTGTTCAAATTTGTACAATTGTACAGTTGTTCAAAAAATTGTACAAAGTACAATTGTATTCAGCAGTCTGAAAGTACAATTTCCTCTGGATAACATAGGTATTTTCACAGGATTTCGAGCATCAAGTCAGGTCTCATGGTGTTTATTCGGTATGGTTTTTATTTACTATTTACCACGTGGTTATTAATTATGTGTGGTGCGTCGATTTGAGTCGTTTACTAATTGCAATGCTGTAATATTACGATTCTGTAAAACCTACAGTCGAAGAAAACGGTCTTGTAACTGATTAATGGTTCTTTTTCGACCTATGTTGTTAGGCCACGTTCATTTCTTTCTTGAAACCTGAGCCATATTATTAAATACCATTTTAATAAACTACGATTAATTTTACTTCTGTGAACATGAAGGGCTTCAGCAACTGCACTTTGTCTCATGCCACTTTGAATCATTCCCACTGCACATTATTGAGTGTCACAATTTAAGTGATGTCTCTCCATTATTAGCAAATGCAAGACTAAACAAAAATTCATGCACATACTGAAAATAAATAATCAGAATCATTTTCAAATTTCTAATCAAAAATGCATGTTTTTATATTTCTTTATTTTTATGGGTATTTGTTATCGGTAAATGATTATATTATTTCATTATTAAATGATTATATTATTTCTTTCATTAGCACAATGGTCAATTTACACAAAAATTAATATACTCTACAATATTTTGCTAACATTATTTTTAAAGATTTTTGTATAAACTTTATTTATATATACAATTTTAATAACATTTTCTCAACATTACTGCTGCTATAAAAGAAATTTTGCATTATATCATTGTTTTACATTTTTGTTTGATCATTAACATTTTTTAAATTAAATAAAAACAAACAATAAAAACAAATAAAATTGACACACTTTATTTCACTCACAAGTGATGCATTTCAGACTTAGCTCCCAGTGACTAGTTTATACTAAAAATGTTTTTGCTACCGTGAATATGTGATTGGTAGGAAAAGAAAATGTATATTTAGTCCTTTATATAAAGAGATTTTTCATAGAGTACCAAATGACTTGTTTGCAGTTTTGGGACGCGTGTTTCGTTTGTTAACAGTGTTAGCATTACTAGATCACCAAATGTTAAATATTAAATCTGTCCATCAGATTTAATATGGATATAATTACGCACGACGAGAAAAATACGAAGGCGTGATTTAGAGTCTTGCAAAATATTTCCGCCCGTCAAAAATAACATGTTAAAAGTTGCTTGATTCCAAAAATTAAAGTCTTTTTTAAATAAATAACAGGATGCAAGTAATGCTCCTGTTTAAAAACAGAAGTTTCATATTTTTTTATTTAACTAATACAAAAACATATTTTACACAATCCATTAGTTGATTTAGAAATATTTCCTGATTATTTCAGTAGGTATAATCAAATATGTAAATCAGAGAAACCAATTTAGCGTACGATTCTGATTTATTGCATCGATTTATTTAAAAGTTACTTCGAATAATGCTAAAAATTGAGTTATCGAATCAATTTCGGAGCAAAAGGTGCAAAAAACGAACCTTCCAATTTGACTTTGAATAATTCATTACTTAAACACCACGGAGGATCGAGTAAAGTTATAGACCCATTAGTTCGTCTTCAAATATGAATGGAATTTTTTTATATAGCCCAGTGGCCACATATTTATGGAGGCCATTAAATTGATCTATTAACTGAATGCCTATTATATCGAGGCCATTTTAATTTGAAATATGAATTTGGCAGGGTTTTGGAGGCTTTATTAAAACCCGTTATGGCTGAAATGACCGCAAATGTTTTCCACATATGAGCAATTTCTGAAATTAACAAAAACATTATGAATTTCTTTTTTGTCGATGGCAAGTAAAATTAAAGATTACTCAAGATAAATGGTAAAATTACAGATTATTCAAGTTAAATATTGTATATATAGCCCGTACAAAATTAAAACAGTTGCACGTCATCGATGACGCTATTGAAGAACAGCAGAGATACCACTACATAAATTAAATAATAAAATAATCAAATGGAATGTATTCAATAAATATCAAATTTAGAGCTGGATTCTGTTGGCACCATATGCGACGTTGTTGAGTTTAAAATTTTTCTTGTTAATCTTTATTGACACGTTCGGAGGTTATCCCATTTGTCTCTGAAAGTTTACTTTCATTTTTCACCTTACGATCGAAAACAGTTCTTTTTAGAACTAACACAGAGTTATAATTATCAAAGTCACGCCTGTAAACTGCCAAATCATTTAAATAGTCGTTGTCAAGAGTTTGTAGCATCTCTGATACGCTATTTAAAACATGAACGAGACAGAGATAATGGTCCATTATTTTTTGGTCCAATGGTCCAATGGTCCAATAGCCTTTGCAGCTATTAGAGAGGTTTGTTATATATTATAGAAACTTTTGTTTTTTTTGCGTGTTGCAGTAACCTTAAGGTTAAGTATGTCTACTGTTAGTACTATTTCACAAAAAGTGAAAAACAAGGACGTTTTAAAATCACCTTGAAAGCCCGGTTTTACTAAAAGGGTTACCAATACTGTGCTTTGGATACAAGTTCTATTCGTGACACCATTTACATCATGTATGAACACAGTAAGTATTCGTAACTTAAGAATTGTAGAAAAGACTGTTCTTAAAACCAAATGTATTTTATACGTAGGCACTCACAGTTTAATTTTCATTTTCAGGACAGCATGTAACTTTGAATTCCATTGTGCAGCGTATTGAAAGAAGTAGGTTTTAAATGGAAAAAAGATGATCCAAGTCGAGAGCTTATGGAACTTCCCAATATTGCCCTAAAATTTATAGATTTTTTCAGACATTATATGAACGAAAGATAAAAAGTCTTGTACAAATTTGTCTTCTTAGATGAAACCTGATAATATTAAGAGGAGTGTAAAAACCATCAAAGTTGATGGTAAAAGATAAGTTACATAAATATGCAAAAAATATGAAAAGTTTAGATTAAGAATTTTTATTTTAGATACATCATTTTCGTCAAAAAATGAGCTTACTGATTACGATTGTGAAATGAATCAGGAAAATCTCTTGAAATGGTTTGAAAACCAATTATTAAAAAACTTAAATGAGCCATCTTTAATTTTTATGGATAATACTTCGTATCATAGCATGTTATTAGACAAGATACCAAACTGGACTAAAGCTGCCATTCAAGATTGGTTAATTAATAATAATATAGCTTTTTCAATCGAAATGCTTAAAACTGAATTATTAAGAATTGTAGCAGAGTACGTAACACAACCAAATTTATTATTTTGATATATTTCTTAAGTGGATATTTTTTAGAAATAAACCATGTTATATTAATAATAATACAGCATTTTTAATCGAAATGCTTAAAACTAAATCATTAAGAATTCTAGCAGAGTACGTACCACAACAAAATGTATTATTTTGATATATTTCCTAAGTGAATACTTTTTAAAAATAAACCAGCACGAAAATATTTAGTAGACAACTTAGCAGAACAATATGGGCACAAAGTTTCATGTATTCCCTCATACAACTGTATTTTTAATCCAATTAAACTTGGAATGGAAATTGAAATTGTAAAACAATTACAATAATAAACACATGAGTAGAAATGGTAAACACAGCAAGACTATAAATATGTGGCGTGAGGCACTTCACACTGTTACCCCTGAGTTATGGAAAAATACGATCGAGCATACAAAAAATTAAATAATGAAATGGTATGACAGAGAGGATATACTTGATCCAAAAAAATTCTTCCGTTAATTATAAATACATGATGATAGCAGTGATTCCAGCCAGTATATTTCAGATTCCGATTAATAAAAATACAAGTGCATGCAGATATTTCATTGTTTTTTCTGTTTAGTACTTGTATATTATATATTAATAAATGACATCGGTAATTATATAATCTTTTTATTTTAGTAACTTTTTAAATATTACAAAAAGTTATCGATGGTTTTTAAACATTTTATATGTGCTGAATCTATCTAGAGGTACTAATCGACGACACTTGCAAGAGTTTCAACATTTATTATAATTTTGTTAGGTACTTTGAAATTCGCATTTAATTTAGAGTTGATTTTTTAAATTATTATTAGAGTTTAAATTGTAAAAATGATTCGCTAAAGTAAGGCTATGATGTTTTGTCGTAATCTGGCAGTCAGCAGTCACAGGGCAGTCAAAATGTTGATCACGTACTTAATGACGTGCAACTGTTTTTATGTTGTACGGGCTATATACTTTTTTATTTATATTAAATAAGCATCTAGTTAATAAAAATAAAGAGACCGAATGAAATGTGTTTTAAAAGGCATTATCACACTTGAAGTGTGTTTGGATATTGTACTTCTCATCGATTCGTCGCATTTTAATCGAACATCTTTTAATAGAGTATTAGTGGGCGTCGGAACAGCCGTATAACGTTGAACTTCAGTTTTCGATAACTGCATGGGCGACTGTAATATATAACTCTACGAACTAGGGTACACGTCAACTCGGCTTGTAGAGTTAAAATTTTCTTGTATTAAGTAATAGATTGATACATCATTTTTCATGAATCCAATTAAGCATAATCTTTATTTTTGAGATGAATTGATTCCCAGTTTAAAGTTGAATAGGCATATATATATATATATATATATATATATATATATATATATATATATATATATATATATATATATATATATATATACAACACACGGGTCTTGTGAGAAGAGATTAACTAATTAATTTGTTTACTCCAATTATAGTCCATCAATTCGTAATATATTTTTAAGTTTGTAGTTTGTAATTGCTCTTTTAACGCTTGTAAACAAAAATCTGTGTTGAATTAATTCCTGTGGTATTTGCAATATTTACGTTCAGATTCGCTTTAATATGTTTTGAGTTAGTCATGTTGATTCAAGTTGAAAACGTCGGCCGATAACTTGTATTAACATTTTTTATTTAAAAAAGGGCAAGAACGCTGTCCAAACAAAAAACATGATTTGTGCCGTTTACAGATGGTTCTGTTGGGGAAAGCATGCAAAATTGGTTTCGTTAGTTCACGGGCGGAGATATTCTTCAAGCAATGCTGTCGAGAAAATAAAAGCCATAATAATCAAAGATTATTATTGTTCTCTTCTATTCGGAATTGTTCAATTCAGAAGAAGAGGTGAAAATAACCTGTTGACATTTTGTTGGCTAGATATGCTCATTTTTGGCAAAAAGACATTATGGATATACCACTACATTGACAAAAAGTTAGAAATAATAATGATAGTTTCATAAGAGACTAATTAAATATTTACATAAACTATTTGCGTTTCTTTTTTTCTTAAAAAAACATTATGAACTTCAGGACTACCCGATATAATTGTTTTGTAATAGTTTTTGATCATAGGTTATTATGTTATTTACATAAAATTTTTAAAAACATCACAATATTGAAACAACTTGAAAATGTTCCATTGTACATTAACTATTTATGAATCTGCTTACTTTTTAGGGTGGACAATATTTAATGTTCCTTGTATAATGCAGGTCTACATGAAAACAAAATTGATGCCTAGGATTTTAGACCTGATTTTAGTTATATTTGAGGCACTAAATCTAAATATGAAATCAGTTTTTCTCTATCTGCTTTACTTTTTTAGATATATCCACTTATCTATCAATGTTTTTTTTCAATTCAATACATTCAAGTATGGGTGTTCTAAAATTATTATTCAAGGATTGGTTCCTGTATATTTGCCCTATTGTCACTCTGCCGTCGAGTTAGTTCCAGGAAAATCCACTAGATAGCATAAGTATTGCCTTTCCGACAACTGAACTGAACTTCAACAGTTGAAGTTGAGGTTAGCTTGTGAGTTCTTGCCATGTAGATTAAAGGTGGCCTTGCGTGATATAAGTGTTTAGGAAAGAGTTGTTAAACACAAACAGATTGTTGATTGTTTTATTTGTATTGTTGAATAGAAATAATATGAGTTCAAGTAGAACAAGTTGTGTAAATCATCCTGATGTGTTTTACTACATATGTGGAGAATATACGTTAAAATAAAACCAAAAACTTTTAGTAACTTGTAAAGACAGCTTACCTTGGATACTTTGTTGTTACGCTTGGTGAACAGGATAAAACCTGAGCACCGCATCTGGTCTGTAAAACTTGTACAGAACATTTACGACAGTAGACCACCGGGAAAAAAAGTCTAACATTCGGCGTACCGATGGTCCCGACCTAAAAACTACTTCGATGACTGTTATTTCTGCTTAGTAAATATTACTGGAATCAATCGAAACAACCGTAACAAGTAGACTTGATTTAGTAGTTAGTTAGAACTGGGAACTGTAAAATTATTTTACGAAACTATTCTTCGAAACTTTATTCCTTTTTAAAAAATGAACTATCACAAAGTAACGAACAAATCAATCAATAATATATATTTCGTATGAGACACTACATTTGACATTTGATAAAAGCTGGCAAAACATTAAATTTTGGACATTTGAATATAAGCAAAAAAAAGAAAAGCAGATAAAAACAAGCTAACCAACTATTAGTAAAAATAAATATAAATATATCACAAAGTACGTATAAGGTCAAAATATTACAATATATATATATATATATATATATATATATATATATATATATATATATATATATATATATATATATATATATATAAATAAAGGACTGTGATCCTTTGGTTGCTTATCGAGTTTTGGATCAGGCTGAAGATTTTTGCGCATGGGATCATTCCTTGTAATTTGAAGACAAGCCCCTTCTTCCATTAGGTGTCGTAGGTTGATGTAAGATTTATGAAGGCCACAGCGATAGCGGGGAGGTGTTTGTGTGGATTACCTTCTCGTGGTAAATGTATTACCGGCTAAAAGTTCACACAACTAGAGACTCTCTGAAGTATTTCGTTTGGTGATTTAATATATTTGCATTTTTTTTCCCAGAAACTATTAGATTTTTGACCCTGACCAAAGGGACTCACCACTACCTGATGTTTCCGGAAATGAGGACATAATGTTGTACTTACTCTGAGTTTCGATAATGAATATGAAATATCATATTAATGATGAGCACGGGCGTAGCCAACGGGGGGGTTGTGGGGGTTCAACCCCCCCCCCCCTCGAAATAAGCCAAATATTACCTAATATTATACCGAAAAAATACGAGGAATGAAGAGAGTTAAATTATTACATTTGAATTGAATATATTGAATCATGCAGATGAAGTAGTGGATATATTTAAAAGAAAAAGCCGAAGATTTCTTCTTTAATGGTTTTAGATTTAGCGCAGAGGAACGAAATTAATTTAACCATTTCATTTAAAGTTAAGAACTTTATAAATATGTCGTAATTCTTCCGATGAATATATAGATATTAAATTTCATGTAAGTATATTTTTGTTGTTTTATTTACTTCAAACTAAAGCCCCCCCTAAAACTAAATCCTGGCTACGCCCGTGATGATGAGTGATGAAACAACGATCATGCGACATTTGTTTGGCCTACATTTATGTGTATTATGATTTAAGTGTTATTTGTTATTAGTTCAAGTAATCCTTAAATAAATTAAATTTTATATATGTGTCAAATATAATAGTATTTTTCAAGTATAATAGTATAAGTGAAATATATGTCCTTTTAAAGATTGGCTTGATCTGACATCTACAAAAGGTATCTTCTCGAAATATATTGATGTTCTTTCATTGCGAACTGTAGGATTAACTAGGGTTGAAATGTGGAAAATCAGTTTTAGGATTACAGTGTTCGTTCAATACCTTTTGAGCCGATTATAAGCGATATCAAAAACCCTGTCTGATTTATTTCTTTTGTCACGATTATTCTGCTAAACTGAATCCCTGTTTGAACTTAAATAAGTTATTAAGCTTTTATTTTATTTATACAGATTGAATTTTTGTGTAAAGAGAATATTTAGTACATAACACAGCAATCGATATATAGAGTAGTTTTTGAATATAACTACATAATTGTTACTATTATGCTTCTAGCTTCTAGATTTATAGATTTTTAGCTTTATGTTTAACCTATTAGAATTTTAGCCTATTTTAATGACGCCGTTTTAATAAACCAGGCATCCATCTTCAAAGAATATTGCATTAGTTTTATGTATCAATAAAATAGCTACATATGGCTACTACTAAATAATACAGCTACTTTTTTATATTAAGGCTTTTCAAATAAAACAAGAACTTGTTAAATTTAAATTTCCTGTTGAAAATTTTATTGAGAATTTTACATTGCTACAAAATGAGGAATTCAAGGATTTTTGATACACTGATAAATTATTGGTTTTATTTCAAAATCCTTTTGAAATTGCTGTTGGTGTTGATGAAAATATGCAATTCGAACTGATAGATTTGTCATCAGGTAATACGTTATTTAAAAATGAAAACCTGATTAACTTTTATTCTTTGCTGTTAGAAAGTAAATAAACTAATATTAAGAATATTGCAGAAAAAATGTTTCCCACATTCGGGAGAACGTGTATTTTCGAACAATTATTTTCGAGGGTGAATCATATTAAACAAAAAAATCTGTTCAAGATTAAGCGATAATTATTGTAACATTTTTTAACAATAGGTATTTCTAATGTAATATCTAATGTTGATTAAATAGTTCTGGCAGCAAATAAAGAAATGCAGAGCAAACAATTGAGTTGAGATTGAGCAAACGGGCCACATGGAGAGAATGGATAATGAAAGACTGGCGAGTGAGGTATTGGGAAAGAGCATTGAGGAATCAAGATCGAACAGAAGACCGAGGAAGAGATAGGAGGAGGGAGTGGGGTGGGATCTGTATCTATATATCAAATAGGAAAATAAAAGCGAGTCACAGTAAACAATGGGAAAAAATAACGGCTCTTACGTAAAACAATGTTACAAAAGGTGCAATCCTTTAAAATTGGATTAAAGAGTTTATGGAAACGGATGGCCACCACTTGTAAAAAAAAACACTGACTTCGAAATGCCTAGGGGTGGCGAAAGCTCCCCTAGGCATTTCGAAGTAAGTTTACCATTAGTGTTTAAGAACAAACTCCCATATGTCTGGAGGTAAAGACCTGTGGTAAGTGCGTCCTACTCATTATGACATCCCGAAGTGAACTATCGACATTCACATCAAAATAAACGAAAGTATGTGTCAGCATTGGAAGAGTAAATGAATTGAAGGTGGGCAGGCATCATAATCGTCTACGAAAAAGACCAAAAACACGATCTGAGGATATCATCAAATATATTGGAGGATATATTGGAGGAGAGGAAGTATATTGGAAGTACATAGGGGTTCATATTGCAGTGGATCGGTAATGGCTGAGTGAAGTTTTCTATATGAATAGATATAATTTTAATTTGGCCAACTTGGCACTTTTAATACCCCTTTTTAAAAAGTTTGGAGACCTCTGGTTTAAAATTATTGCTTACTTGAGTCGGTTGATACACTTTGTTTTACAGTATCTGCGGTGCTTGTTTGTAGGTACACCATAATTCTGATAGCAGTCCGCTCGATATCACTTTCTTGTCCGTAATATAATAGATTCGTCTCAGTTATGATTCTTCTGTAATGAGTTTGTGAATGGTCTCCATGTACCACCTAATATTCTAGCTCATTGCTAGTCCTTTAAGTATCATTGTCGTATATATTAATTTTATCGATGATGTTTCCTTCAGATTAATCGCCAACAATGTTTTATTACATTAACCGAAATATTCTCAGTAAAATCACCATGTAAGAAAATGAACATCAGCTTCAGCTAATAAGCTCAAGTAACTTTTCATCATTGAATACGCCAAACGGTTATTAATATTTGTTGTTTTACCAAATTGGCCATATTGCAAGCCATATTCACAAGAACTTTTATCTTCATAAGAAATCATAAATTTATTAACAATAAGATTATATTAAAATCAATTACGACTGTTTTTGATTTGGATCTATATTTCTATCTAATTTTCGGATATATCGTATGCATAAATCATATATCAATATCGGAAAATTACAGTCTGTAAGGGAAAGTATTTTTGTAAATTTATTATATATTAGTATATTCTTCACGTCATTTTAAAGAAAAAAGTTCCTTACAACACGGCCAAAAAATCTAAGATTCCGCGAGAAAAAAAGCAATGTTAGTAAATCGTCAATCGAAAAGCTCTGATGATAATTAACATTTTAACAAATAGGTGTAAAAGCATATTTGGCAAATGTTAATTGATTATTACTTAATGAATAAACTAATGAACATTGTTGAAACAATTAAAAATCACGACATATATCAGCTAATATGGGTCCGAATTAATGTTATTATTTCAGTGTAGATCAGTACGTGTATTTAAGTTTGATTTAAAACCAAAAATATATTCTGTACGCGAATATCACGATATGCTTCGTATTTACAGAGTTCTCCAAAATTCTGAAGGTGATAGGCATATTTATTGGAAACCATACCCAGAAAGATCGCTTTCTACTCGGCAAATATTTGCTCAAGTTTTTCAAAGACTTGGATGCGGGTAGTGTGATTCCAACATGCGAGAGATCGAGTCTACCAGAAGTACTCGAAGTGTTGCGTGACAAGTTGTAGTTTCCCATTGGATTAAGCATTAAATATTTAAAGAGCAGTTACTCTATCCTTATTATGTTCAAAGGCCACAAGCACTCTTCCCTGCTGATTTGTCACACAGACAAACATATTGTGAATAGTTTAGAAACTAAAACCAAAACTAAAGGAATCCAAATTTTTTGTCCAATGTTTTATCAACTGACCGAAAGATTTTTCATCAGGAATGAGACGGTGGGCACTTTGAATAGTTAATTTAATACAACAATTAATCATGTTTTTCATAATGCGACGTAAATCGTGTTAAAGTGTGAAAAATATTAGTGCTAGTAATTTCAACTTTGACATTAAACGACAATAATGTCTAGTCAATAAGTTTTCTTTTTTTTTCTGTAATAAAACAATCCAAATTTTTCTGAAACGCATGTAATAAAAATGGCAATAAAATTATTATAATTTATTTTCTAATAAAAGCTTAAGAGGCCACTGCAACAAAATCATTTCGATCGAAATTAAGAACGACAATCGGAATAACAACTGGCTATGTTAAGAAAATTTTTGTTCGGAAAAGTTGTAACCTATTTTTGGCTAAAATAGTTGCATTTTGGATACATGTTTTAAGAAAACCTTTTGTTCAAAGAATGTAAAGAAATGTTGGTTGAAATGACGAAAATACTTTCCCTTACACCCTGTATATACCATTAAAACTTTTATCTTAAATGAATAAATACAGAATTTTTAAAACATCTCACTCTGCACAATCTCCCATCTGGTGGTGGTTATTGAGGGTCCTCACGTCACTATCACGGTTCTGTCTAATTATTGCGCGGTTACCCTTAACAAATTTGACATGTAGACGTACTTGTGTATATAGACTATTATTCCCCTTTGTCTATCTATACACTACCGGAACTGAAGAATGTTCACCATTCAGGTTTGAAGCACCATTCAGGTTTGTCAGCGCATCGGTAAAAGAAGTGGCTATTGAACGGGAAACTTTTCTTGGTTTTATTTATATTCAATGGATCTGTCTTGTAATGGATATTCATTATTTTACGATGAGAAAATTATCCTTTTTTAATTTGACATATCTCATATTTCCGATATTTTTGTTGTGTATATGTATATACAATTTATATAGCCGTTCGGTGAAAACGGTGTATTGTCTTCATGGAGGTGTTTTTTCTAATTTTTACTTTGATTCCATGGACTTTTAAACCAACCCTCTTAATTTAATTTGGTGCTGTCAACAAAAAAAATATTAATTTAATATAAGCAATGCAAATAATGCAAAAACTGGTTTGGTGCATTGATATATTTTCTGTCGGAATGCAATATATTCATATAAAATTAACTAAATGGAAACAAATATAAGCCCTAATTTTCCCCGGTTATTGTTGATTGAACTAAAAATACTTGTAATGCCTCAAATGTCAAATATATTTATATTGTTTTAGATTTGCAGAGAGTTATATTAAATAAAAGAATTTATATCAAAACAGGTATGTTTCAATTTGGAAATTCTTCGAAAATTCTCATAATTCTTAGTAAATCTCGAAGTTATCCGAATTAAATGCTCCCAGTAATATTTTATTTTATAAAATGCTTCACATTTCTCCACTCCTTTACGGCTCCATTTTCAAATGGAAAATTTAATATAGAACAGAGAACTGTATAGATCGATTGTGTATACATGGTTAAAAAGTTCAATTTTGCGGTTTTGTATAGATTCGAGCTGAATGTGTGTTTAATATTTTACACGTTTTGGAATAGTTGGATTGAAACATAGGAAACTAAATCAATTATTTTGCAATTCGAAAATAAATTTCTCTCAAATATGAAACAAGTTGATTTTGCTTACGAATATGTTCGGCAGAAGAATAAAATTAAATAGTCATACGTATAAAATACAGAATTATTTTACGTCTTCCAGTTACACAGACCTACATTTTTTTTTATGTTTCCTTTACTTCATTAGTCAAATAGTACTAATTTTGGGTTGAAATAATTGAATATGACAGAGAAAAAGTTTTATTAGCTTTAGTTTCTGTTATATACAATAGACCGAAGTATTTTATTTTAACGGATTAAGAGAAAACGATACATTTTAATTACATATGCCAACAAAATTCAAAGTCTATTTGATTTTTTTTAAATGACAGTTACATTCTAAGAGTTCAAAATTGATGGGAGAATACCATTATGGCATGGGAGATGGGAGAATACCAGATTATTAGGTCTGAAGAGAATCATGTGATGGATTCATGAGAACGTTTTTCTTTTAGCTTGCCTCTTGTAAGTGAGTTCCGGAACATCCCTACACACAGACCAGTAGTAATACGCAAGCATTGCTTCATTTCAACGGCCCTGATATCTTTGTTCCATCGCAGAAATATCCTGAAGGAATATTTATCTGTGTTTATCACTGACAGCTCCACAACTAGGAAGAAAAAAGTCTAGGTGGGGTGGAGAAAATTGATTTTAAGGAACATGTCACATCGGAGTTGATGGTATTTCTGCAGAAGTACCACTGAGCACCAACTTGCACCAACTGAGTTTAGTTATCATTTTTTTTGTTGCCTAAAAATCCACCAATAACTCTCTTTAAAGCTTTCCAAGCTTCCTTTTCTTTCCCCTCCAAAACGCGGTGCAAATACAAAATCTTAACTTTGGCATCACGTAACATACGAAAATTGTCTCTTAAGTACTTAAAGGTCTGTCTTTCGTGGTTCATACCTTTGACAACATTTTTCATCAAATTCAGCTTTATATGTCTCGCTCGAGTTAACATTAAGTAAGTCTCCTTCATGTAAACTGCGCGACCAACAGGAATAGAAGGAAGGTGGTTGCCGTTGTGAGGTAATGCAGCTTTCAAACTAAGCTTGCAGGAGTCTTTGTATAGCCTCCATTCAGTTGAATCACGGTTTAAATTCAAACATTTCATCAAGCCGTTAACGCTGCAGCAAAAAACAAAATTATTTTTCTTCTCAAAAAAAGGAAGCAGATCCCTCTGACGTTGTCTCTAATGTGATACCTTGACATTACGTTGATGATTCCATTGCTGCAGTCTTGACCCTAGAAGTTCTGCCTTTTCCTTTGACAAGTCAAGATCATTCAATTCAGCTTGACTGTGCGGTTTATCACCTTTTTCCTCAAAATGAGAGTCATGAGATATGCAAGGGGTTCTTCTTCGTGCTTGTTGGGTTCTTCTTCTTCCACAACGTCTTCATATTCTACTGAAAGCACATACTTTTGGGGTTGAGTAGGAACTGGTAAACTATCTGAATGTGAAATAGGTCGAATAGCTGATGGATGATTCGGGTATTGAACTGTGCCCTTTCTTCATTGATAATCCTGCCTTTATGGGTGGAGTCAAGCAGAAATAGTAGTCATATGTATGGTTTGTAGGCTTTCGCCAAACCATAGGCACAACAAAATCCATAGATCGTTTTTTATTTTTCAGCCATTCTCGTAGTATAATGGAACAAGAGTTTCAACATATATGTAGAGCCCATGACTAATCCTGGTCACCTACATTCTTACCAAAATAATGGTGATAGGCAGTCTTCACAATAGGCGTCAGGTTGCGTTTCTGTGACGAAAATTTTATTTCACCACAAATGTAATAATAATTATTTACTAAATTTACACATTTTCGAGGTATTTTAATTTAACAAATTTTACACTTCAAAAGTACAAAACAATATGAAACTCACAGCAAAGCAACAGTAATTATGTTTATAATCTACAAACAGCTGAAGAACGTTGTATTTTGTCAGTTAACAGGTGTGAAAACTCCCGATAACAAAACTTCCCCCAAACTGAAAATGTAGACTATAACAAATTATATGTCACTCAATTTCCAAAGCAAGAGGCAATTACCCAAGAATCCGTTATTTTTGAGCCCGAAACATTTACATTGTTAGTCAGTTTTATTAACTTCTTTTATTCCAAAACTGATAATATGTTAATATGGTAATATGGTACTGGTACTGGTAATATGTTACTGTCTGTGTTGTGATATTTGTTCCTCTATTCTACACCTCTTAATTATCCTGGGATTCGGGGCGCTTTCTTCGTTTGTTCTCTGACTTCATTCGGTTGATTTTTATAATTTATTTCATTGATGTATTAAGTAATTGTCCTGGTCGCCAGTAACTTTAAACAAACTTGAAGAATGTTTACAATGCGATTTAGATACTTTGCCAGAAGGAGACATGGATCATCTATCTAGTACATCGCTACATCATAAAGCTACAACATTGTGTATAAGTGGTATAATAACCATGATGGACAGACTCATAATACATATTTTATATAAAGAGTAAGTGGATTTTTAATTCTTTTTATCATTATTTTATGCAGAACCTTCGTTTAATCCCAAAACCCACATGACCTATAAATATGGACAACCACCCGACAAATTGGTAATGAATGACCCAAAATCACTAAGTTTTTTAAACTACGACACTAAAAAATCAATAAACGTGGTTTTTTCAGTTTTTGAATATAATGTTTTGTTTTGAATTATATACACGGTTTAGAATTAATAACGAAAATAAACATAATATTTGGCTAGTTTTACATTATTTTAAACCTAAAGTAAAATATAATGTTAAAATAGCTTCATTGGAGCAGATGCCACGAAAAGAAAAAAGAAGTGAAACACTTTTCGTACATTTTTTACGGGAAATATTGTTGATATAATGCAAACAAAGAAAATGAGTTATTTTCAATAATCAAATGTGTTTAAGGAGTGTTTTTAAGATATTTTTTGTTGCTCAGGAAGCATAGAAACTAACAAACATTTATATATTGTTTGATTATACACATTACATAATATTTTTGGTGACAAATGATACCACCTTTAAATAATTCAACTTAAAAAATTAATGTTCCTAAGTTTCTTAAGTTTAAATAAATCACTACTCACGTGGGTGACAAAATTAAAAATAATTATACAGGAAGACTTTGTATAATACCGTCATAATGTACACAGAATTAGAAAATTATTCCAATTAAATATATTTCTCATAGTACATCAATTTTTTTCTCTAGTATGTCTCACTCTACTCACAATTCTTCAGGACACAAAAGTAGACATTCTATTCCAGGTAATTGCAAAAAATCTCACGCTGTTATAGACGAATATGATGTTTCTGGAATGATTTGGGATTCTGAAAAGTATATTCTCTTTTTTACATCGATATCGATACATATTTATTTGTCCAAGTGGAAGGCCTTCGAAAAAAATGTCTTCAATATTTTCTGTCTTCTTTATAAAAGGTTTTTATAGTACATTCTACTAGTCACACATTGAATTGACAGAATGCGCTTTGTTAGAGGTTCCGAAATTGTTTTCATACATTAATGCCATTGAATGTTATTTCACATAAAATAAATAGTTTCAAGGTATCTAGTTTGGTTGTTATTTCATTTGAATTTAAAGTTTGGACGCACTAAAAGAATCACCCCATAGTAAACGGTAAGTGGTAATCCGGTAATTTTTATTTTATCTTGAAGAACACATAATTGCATTATATTTCGAAAATAATGTCGCTCAGATATACCCCCTCTCCCGGCTTCGTCTGGTGGAATGTATTCATAAGACCCAATTTCCTATTACATTTTCATATAAATCGCGTGGTACATTTTCAATGGTGGACCGAATGTTTCGTTTAAGGTCAGGAATTATATGGGGATTATTTCTGAAGACTAGAGATTTATTATAACTCCACAAAAATAATCCAGGGGCGTGAGATTTCTTAATCTTGGTGGCCAGTTGACATTACAATTTGGCGAAATAACGCATCCAAGAAACTTTTCTCGCAATAAATCGATTGGCGGGATGTGTGACAATTCTTGTTGAATGAAATCATTGTAAATATTCACATTTATCAGTTTAGGCCCAATATAGTCTTCCCTATTAACAGTAACACGATTACCAGCATCGTCTTTATAAAAATAAGGTCCTATCGCTCCTCCAGCTGAAAAATTGCACCAAACAAACAGTGATTTTCTGAGGACGAAGAGTACTGAATACTGAATCACTTGGGGATTTTCAGTAACCTAAATCCTGAAGTTATGTTTGTTCACAAACCCATTAACTCAGAAATGCGTTTCATTGTAAAAGATTACACAAGTCTATACAATTTTAAAAAAAAATGGTGCCGCCGAGATTTAAACGTAATTTTAAAGTATATACCTTTAAATAATTCAACTTAAAAAAAAAATATTCCTAAGTTTCTTAAGTATAAATAAATCACTACTCACGTGGGTTCCAGAATGAAAAAAAATATACAGGAAGACTTTTATAATACCGTCATGATGTACACAAACTTAGAAAATTTATCCAATAAAATATATTTCTCACAGTATATCTCATTTTTTCTCCAGTATATCTCACTCTACTCACAATTCTTCAGGGCACACAAAGTGGAAATTTCTTTCGAGGCAATTGCAAAAAATCTCACGCTGTAATAGCCGAATATGATGTTTCTGGTATGATTTGGGATTCTGAGAAACATTTTAACAGAAAGAATAGTGTGAGCGGAAAAAATCGTTGTGAAAAGTATATTCCCTTTCTTACATCGATATCGATACATATTTATTTGTCCATGTGCAAGGCATTCGAAAAAAATGCTTTCAATGTTTTCTGTCTTTTTCAAAAGTTTTTATAGAATATTCCACTAGTCACAAACACAAATATTTTTGCATAACATTTTATTTTGAAGATGATTTTTTACGTGAAGTTGTAACTCGGGTTTAAGTTCGATATTTTAGTGGTAGACTAGGGTAAATGTGTTACTACTTGAAGCCAAGAAACATAGACCGAATATTTGAAACCGCAAGGTCTTTGCTACCTCAATTAATAAAAAAACTATTCAAAATCATGGCGAGTTAAAAAAATAGTATTATATGACCGATCCACTTAAATGCAGGTGAAAAAATCACGAGTGACAATATTCACACAAAAAATTATTGTACAATATTTTGTGGCTCTAGTGTTTTACGAGTTATTGACTTTTAACTGTACTAAAGGGTGATTTTTTAGTGTGTCCAAACTTCCGATAAAGGTTGCTGTCAAACGAACTGTGGGTCTGCGCGCAACTCTGTAAATCTATGTCTCCATGGTCTGGCAAATCATCATGGAACGTTTAACATTAGAAAATATCGGCGTAGTTGCTGGCAGTGTTGATGAATATCCAGATTTATCAATTTGTCACTGTTCGGAACAATTCGGTGAGAAAATTATTTCGAGGGATGGGCCACCAAGGTCATATAATTTATCGCCTTTAGATTATTTTCTTGAAGGGTGATGTTAAATCTTTGGTTTATGCCGATAAACCAGCAACTAATGACGTCTTGGAAGCCAGCATAACTCGAATAATTCCGTACATAAGCCCATTGGCGTACACGGAGGAGCAGGGGGGGGGCTTCTATGTGTGTCTAAGCTGTTGTCTACTGTTGTATTTATGAAATTGTAGATGAAGTAAAATTTATAGGTAAGTATTTCAAATTTTTTATTAAAAACTCATATTAGAGTCACGTTACGAGTTATGATTAAATGAGTTAACTTTCAAAAGTGGCAGAGGATCCAGGAAGATTGCTTTTGAAATAAATATTTAATTCATTACTTAAGTATCTAATCTAATAAATTTTTCTATTTATGTTAAATTATTTACCTACAGGAAATTCCCGTTCTGACAGCCCCTCTCCGAGGCCAAAAACGGGTACACCCATATATAAGACCCCAATTGCTTGAAACATTGATCGAATATTGAATTGACAGAATGCGCTTTGTTAGAGGTTCCGAAATTGTTCAAACATTAATGCCATTGAATGTTATTTCACATAAAATAAATAGGTTCAAGGTATTTTGGTTGTTATTTCATTTGAATTTATTAGTTTGGACGCACTAAAAAAATCACCCCGTAGTAAACCGTTTACAAGTGGTAATACGGTAATTTTTATTTTATCTTGAAGATATATAATGTCATTATATTTTGAAAATAATATCATTCAGATATACCCCCCTCTCCCGGCTTCGTTTGGTGTAATGTGTAATGTATTCATGAGGCCCAATTTTCTATTACTTTTTCATATATATCGCATGGTATATTTTCAATGGTGGACTAAATGTTTCGTTTAAGGACAATAATTATATGGGGTTTATTTCTGTAGACCAGAGATTTATTATAACTCAAAAATAATCCAAGGGCGGGAGATTACTTAATCTTGGTGGCCAGTTGACATTACCATTTCGCGAAATAACGCATCCAAGAAACTTTTCTCGCAATACATCTATTGGCGAGATGTATGACAAGTTTTGTTGAATGAAATTATTGTAAATATCCACATTTATCAGTTTAGGCCCAATATACTCTTCCCTATTAACAGTAACACGATTCCCAGCACCGTCTTTATAAAAATAAGGTTCTATCGCTCCTTCAGCTGAAAAATTGCACCAAACCATGATTTTCTGAGGATGAAGAGCTAACTACTGAATTACTTGAGGATTTTCAGCGACCTAAATCCTAGAGTTATGTTTGTTCACTCAGAATTGCGGTTCGTTGTAAAAGATTACCCAAGTCTAAAATATTTTTAAAAAATGGTGGCGCCGAGATTTAAACGTAATCTTAAAATATACTGCTGTAGCAACACTCTCAGGAACATTAAATTATTAACAGGACGTGTTAGTGCAGAAACTGATAATTTTTAAGCTACGTCGTTAAAATCCCTGTTTTTTAATTAAGACGCTTTAAGTGATCTTATCAGAGACTTCGATCTTTCGAAAGAAAGATCAGAACTATTGGCATCCAAACCCAGAGAGAGAAATTTACTTTCTCTAGGTATTAAAATTACATCCTACATATGGCAATACATAATGCTACATAATGGCAATACGCATGGTGCGTTTCCCATTGATCATTCTACTAAATTAAAGGAGGAGTATGAAACCATATCTCTTGCATTGGCAAAACTCAAGTACCATGATCCTAACTGATTTATATGCGTTGATTTAAAAATGGTAAACTTTTTATTGGACCAACAAAGCTGCTACATGAAATTTCCATGTTTTCTCTGTTTGTGGAATAGCAGAGCTAAAAGCGAGCATTGGACTAAAACAAACTGGTTTAAAAAAAAATGACTTGATAGTTGGAGAGCAAAATATCATCAAGACAGCTTTAGTTACTAGAGAGAACATCATTTTGCCTCCATTGCACATACAATTGGGACTAATGGAACAGTATGTCAATGGAATGGATAAAAATGGTTCCTGTTTAAATTATATATCAAGGAAATTTCCTGGTTTGAGCCAGGATAAACTTTAGGCTGGCATTTTCGATGGATCGTAAATTAGGCTTTTGATGAAAGATAACAATTTCGGGCATTCAATGAACGGTATAGAATCATTAGCCTGGTCTTTTTTCGTCAATGTTGTAAAAAATGCCCTAGGGAATTATAAGGCCGAAAATTATTGCGAATTGGTGTAAAATATGCACATGTTGCAAATGCTGGAACATGCAAAACATGCACATACTGGATTGGTGCAAAACATGCTGGAAAATTTCAGAAAGCTTGGATGTAACATGAACATCAAAGTTCACTACCTCCACAATCATTTGGTCAAATTTCCGGACAACATTGACTTACAGTGAGAAACATGGAGAGGGATTTCCGATTTCCGATTCCGATTCCGATATGAACGAAAGGTACCAGGGTCGATGGGATAAACGCATTATGGTTGATTACTGCTGGAGTATCATGCGTAAGTGCCTCGAATTAACTTATTCGAAGAAATTACGAAAATGAAGCTTTCTCCATGTTCAATGATGTAACAAAAGATAAAAAATATGAAATAATCGATTTTTTTCGATACCTATCATATCTCGAAAACTACAAATTTAAAAAAAAAATTATGTACCGTTTAATGCATCGTAACTAGCAAATTCAAAAACAGTTTTAGTCTTTCTGGCACCAAATCCACTGTAGACCTGTGTTATTTTTTTCCAAAATTGGGATTTGCTTTCCAACTGTTCTAGAGCCCAATTCGTGTATCATATCTTTCAGCTGTCTATAAATAATATTTATATTTCAAATACTGTTGCCGCTATTACGTTTCAAAGTTCTGATACTCTTATTGGAAAACTCTTTATAAGAAACGGTATTGCATTTTATGATCCATAAGATTAATATTTTAATATTTTATGATGCTTTATTACAAGTATTGCATAAAAATATGATAAACTGACAAAGGGTTTTATTAAATACACGAAGTCATACCAAAACAGGTTTTAATCTGAAAATTCCTCGAGCATTCCCATAATTCTTAATAAATCTCAAAGCTATTTCAAATGAAAAGCTTTCAGCAATGTTTTTTTTATAAAATATTTTGCATTTCTCCTTTCCTTAACCATTGGCACTTCAAATATAAAATTCAATTTAGAACTATAGAAAATAGTATTATATCAATGGCGCATGCACGGATGAAACTTGGGTGTTGCGATTTTATATAAATTCGAACTGTATGCATATTTAATAGATTTTTCGATTATACGTTATAGAATAATTGAATTGAAACATTCCGAACAAAATCAATTATTTTGCAATATATCTAGATATAAAGCTCACTGTAATAAAAAAACACATTTTTGTTATGCATATTTTTAACAGACTAATCATTATTGTTTAAAATAAAAAAAAACAATTTAACAATGGTACCTTATTACGGTAGTTTGTTTTTAAAACTGACTTTTATAACTGTGTGTGCTGCAGTTTCATTTCGAATTTCAACTTCAATTCGAATGCTCTTCACTTTCAGTAATCGTGATTTCTTCCAAATAATGTCCTGATCGAAAAATTAAAAATTATATAGATATATTTATTAAATTAGAAAAGTTTCCAACATCGCATCTCGATTTGTCTAGACTGTTTCTCAACAGAAGCAATTATTTTAGTTTAAAAAATATATATATTGCACTCTGCGAGTGTCTGCTTAACAATTATGATGCAAACATTTAATATGGATTCAAGTATTTATTATTATACCCAGAACAGAGCCGAAATGGTTATGTCAGTCAAATTCAACTCTTCCCCGATCATTCTGACCATCAACCGACGATCAAAATGCACACGATTCCGGATTCTGTTGTCATTTTCATGACTTAGCCTTAGTCTTCTGAGAAAGCCTTAAACCTATATGTCCTATAAACCTGGGACTTCGACAAAACCTGTTAAAGTTTTGCAAATGTTCCGATCGCACTGTGCCCAAGTTTGAAATAAAACTTGCTTCCGAACCGTTGCTCGAAATTGTTGTTGCTATGAAATGATGCCACATCCAACCTGTTTTTCGGACTTGAATTCCATCGGTCTTTTCTTTCTTTCCAAACATAAATAAATGGCTGGCTGAGAAGAAATCCATCTCCAATGAAAAGATGTTTGTCGAAATAGAGGAGTATTGTAGAGTTCTATAAGTCGTACTTTTTGTAAATTTGAAACAAATTGAAAATTATCATGATAACTCAACCATTGTCCATCTGCTGCAGGATAAATCCCTCTTCAGCATGAATGCAGCTCTGCCATTCGGATCAACGGTCAACGGTCCCTCGTGTTTTCGGTCTGCTTCGTGGATGTTTATGAGCAAGCCAGCCGTATTACTTGGATTGCTTTGATCCATCTGTCGTCACATCGCCTCGCTAATTCAATAAATGTTCAATGTATGTTCATAAAAAATGTTCAGTAAATATGCTGAGGATAGAAGATATTGTGGGTTTTATAATAACATATATAATATTTTAATATAAAATATATAATATTTTAATTCAAAATATATAATATTTTAATATAAAATGTATAATATTTTAATGTAAAATATAATACAATATTATATTTTTTTATAAATATTTTTTGAAGAGTTTTAAAATTATTTTAATAAAGAGAAAGTAAATATTTTAAACTAGTTCGGCATTGAATTTAACATTACATTTTGTATCATTCCTTATAAACCAGTCTTTACCAGAAATGTCTTATTTATATTCAATTAAGACTTGTTTCCTTTGAAAATATGAGTTCTCTCCAGTTACCGTTCTTTAGTACATATTTTTGTAAGAACGGAATAAATAAACTTCAGGGACTTATTTTTGACCATCAACCGACGATCAAAATGCACACGATTCCGGATTCTGTTGTCATTTTCATGACTTAGCCTTAGTCTTCTGAGAAAGCCTTAAACCTATATGTCCTATAAACCTGGGACTTCGACAAAACCTGTTAAAGTTTTGCAAATGTTCCGATCGCACTGTGCCCAAGTTTGAAATAAAACTTGCTTCCGAACCGTTGCTCGAAATTGTTGTTGCTATGAAATGATGCCACATCCAACCTGTTTTTCGGACTTGAATTCCATCGGTCTTTTCTTTCTTTCCAAACATAAATAAATGGCTGGCTGAGAAGAAATCCATCTCCAATGAAAAGATGTTTGTCGAAATAGAGGAGTATTGTAGAGTTCTATAAGTCGTACTTTTTGTAAATTTGAAACAAATTGAAAATTATCATGATAACTCAACCATTGTCCATCTGCTGCAGGATAAATCCCTCTTCAGCATGAATGCAGCTCTGCCATTCGGATCAACGGTCAACGGTCCCTCGTGTTTTCGGTCTGCTTCGTGGATGTTTATGAGCAAGCCAGCCGTATTACTTGGATTGCTTTGATCCATCTGTCGTCACATCGCCTCGCTAATTCAATAAATGTTCAATGTATGTTCATAAAAAATGTTCAGTAAATATGCTGAGGATAGAAGATATTGTGGGTTTTATAATAACATATATAATATTTTAATATAAAATATATAATATTTTAATTCAAAATATATAATATTTTAATATAAAATGTATAATATTTTAATGTAAAATATAATACAATATTATATTTTTTTATAAATATTTTTTGAAGAGTTTTAAAATTATTTTAATAAAGAGAAAGTAAATATTTTAAACTAGTTCGGCATTGAATTTAACATTACATTTTGTATCATTCCTTATAAACCAGTCTTTACCAGAAATGTCTTATTTATATTCAATTAAGACTTGTTTCCTTTGAAAATATGAGTTCTCTCCAGTTACCGTTCTTTAGTACATATTTTTGTAAGAACAGAATAAATAAACTTCAGGGACTTATTTTTCGATTTTTTTTGTTTATTTTCTCAATGTATTTTATTGGGCATAAAATTTTAAAAGAAATATTTATACCTAAAACGAATTTTTTTAGTTAATGAAAATAAATAAAAAAAAATAGAAAGAAAGTAATATGAATGAATCCAAAATGTCAAATTGATTTCCATTTTGTTCGATTTTTGGCTGAACTTTGAGCTATTTGCCTTTCGATATAATGAAATCAACCATTGTTTTAAGCCAATCTTAAAGTGTTTTTAAAAATATTTTTAAATAAAATGCTTTGCATAGAATTGAATTGAAATAGTTTTTGTAACCATATTTCGGAATGTTTAATAAAAATACATTTTTGGCAAAATTTTCACTTTATTCTTAATATTTGATGCGTTTCGATAGCAGAGTAGCTTCGTCAGAAAATAATATTTTCGATGTTGTGTTTTCGATGAAATGGCTATAAATACAATACATTTCTACAATAAATCATATATTTTTAAGAAATTCACACCGATGGTATTTCTTGCCCCTACAAAAGTAGCAGCTGTGTGGATTTAATTAAGACATTTTTAATACATTTTATTAAAAAAAAAGGTTTCAAAGTGACTGAAGCCGGTCGTGAGATTGATGAAGTAGTGAGGGAAGGTGCCGTATCAATCCGCCCCGCTGTGCTCTGATGCAAAAGGCACCATCCCGGAAGTGGGTCTTGAAGATAGGAGAAGATCAGGTCGTCCGTCCTCTCTCGGTGCCGACGTTTTAAGAACAGCTGACCCTAAAACAAGCATTAGGAAAGTTTTAGGGGAATTAGGAGTATCTCGCATTAGCATTACCCAGCATTCGAGGGCCATAAGAGTGATGTCACAGAGTGAATAACTATGAACAGTGAATAACTATCTCAAATACGCAAATGCTTTTTTTACATCCCGGTATTTCGTCCAGTTCGAAAGTTAGATATAAAGAATGAATTAAACTGAAAATTATTCTGCATATTTACAACATAATATTCAAATATTATTGTGATTTTAAGGAGACATGATTACAACTTCACATTATTGCTTTGCAAAGTTACGTAACTTCATGTTATCCCACCAAGAACAGGTGACAAAGGATAACTTTCGAACCACTTTTTTAGAATATTGGGGAAGAAAAAGGACAGAAAAAAATATTGTAATTTATAAGTGGTGGAGGCTTATAATGACGTTTACTACAATAGTCAGCCCGTGAGCGTGTACTGACCAGCGCAGACAGTTAAGCGTGCGTGTAATTTATGTCCCCTTATATGAACCGGAGTGTAAGGTTATGTTTGGTTTTGGGTTATGAACGCCACTGGCCTTGCCACGGAATAGGTGAGGAAATCCCCACGATGTTTCAGGAGTTCTAGTTTACCCCGTTCACCGCTATAGCGACGAAATTTTCTATAGTATACTAACTATAGTACTACGTGAGTTATTAATACGAATAAATATTATATCAATAATAATATTAGTGTTCGGTTACTCCACTACCGCGGTCCCAAACAAAAAATAAATACATAAATAGAAACAAAAACATAGACAGGTTTTCACAGAAGAAAGATCGGCCTCTTTATCCTCCGGTTATGCCGTAGAAGAAAAAGGAGAGAAGAGAAGAAAAAAAGCTCGAATATCAGAGTCAAAATCCCACAAGAGAGGTGGAAGAAGTGGGGCGCTGCGGCCTACCTAAATTCGACTCCGTCCAAGGACCCTGAATTAAAAAAATAAGACATTAAAAAAAGACAAAAAAAAACAATTTTGTAACTTACCTCCGTAGCGGCACAAATTGGCCGAGGACTTCACACGTGGTATCCTAGCTTTAAATTTAATCGACCAGCTAAAAAAAGTTACTGAGTTACCAAACAAAAAAAAGAAAACAAGGAAATTGTAACCCCTGTAAAAGGGTCTTAATGCTGCCCGGATGTACTGGACGTCCTGATGGGATAATATTGACGTTCCCGTGACTTGCTTTCTTCCGTGTGTTTCAAATCCCCAAAAAGGAGTACCTATAAGACCTCTAATCAAACCAATACAAAACTGAAGAGCAATTGGTCGAATGGCTGTGACTTCGAGGTTCAAAACCGTACAAATACATTAAACTAAATTATTACACCATGAAAGAGTGAAAGAAAGTGATATTTCACTTTCATAATGAATACAATGAAACCAAGGTGGTAATTCAAATTTAAAATTACTTTGTACCCGCTACAAACTTTTGTCAGAAACTCAGGAAGGTAAAGAGGGAAACTGAGAATACGAAAGAATGATGATATCCAGAAAATTATGGACTATAATGGTGGTAAACTTTATTATAAAAAAATAATTATTATATTGAAGAACTATATATGATATTCATAGATATGAAGAACCATATGATATTGAAGAACTATATATCTAAAGATGAGCAGAAACGCGTTGAATTATTAGGATACAAAATTTAAGCCATTATACGTAAAGCATTTGATAGCATTACTAAGGAAATGCTTTTCAATATATTTCATTTATTTGATATTTATGAACATTTAAAGTATCTAATTCATATGAACAAATACTTTATTTTAGGTTGACAACTGTATGATTGTATGACCAAATACAGATTTTCAATAATTCTTGAGCACTAAAGCAAAGCTACGAGTACTATGGTCAAACAAGAAATATATTTTAAACTTAATATAAACTTATAACTTTTATTTTTTTTTAACTTTTAACTTTTTTCTTCTCTTAATATAAACATTATCTTTCACTAGAACAATACTTGAGACGATATAAGATTTCTCATGAAACTAAGTGTAAATCATTGGTCAATCAATCATTACTAACAATAATTAACTAAACATTATAGATTCGTATAAAATTTATTTTGCAATTTCAAATATTATTTATAAAAAAGAAACGATATTTAATGGTGATATTTTAGTATACTGTATTGTTTTCTCTAAACAACAACATTTTCTTGAAGTGTATATATAATTAGTAGAGTTCTTGTGTCATTATAATGTATTCAATTTATTTATATTACTGTCCATACTGTTCTGACTGTTGAAATACGTAGAACAATTGCAAAAATAACACAGTCAAGCAAATCTCAAGTCAATAACTTTTTCTTATTCAATTCAGTTTTTGTATTGTGAAAGTAATCATTGAATAATTTATATTTCCAACATCCAAAGCGCAAATCCAAAAAAAAAGAAGGCATATCTAGAGGATAGGAAGGTAGTTGAAACATTTTGAAACCAAGGTTGTGAATGTTGGAGTATTATCTGGGAAACCAATCGAATCGGCTTCATTTTCCCAGGCATTTCTCTTTTATTGCTTCACCAACTTGGGGTATATAATCCATGTGGACCATGTGGTAAATAACGTGATCCTCTTCAAAATTCCAAAAATTGAAGCTGTGATCTGGTCGGTAGAAAAAGCGTAAAAAAATATAATTTTTTTTAAAGAATCATTTAATTTTCGAAACCTATCAAGAATATTTTATTTTTATTACGGTGCATTCCGAGACAAAATTTCTTTTTAATACATGCTTTTTTAAAATATAATTTTATAACGAGAAAGTAAATATTTTCAGCTAGTGCGGCATCGAATTCAGCATTAAATTTCTATTTTATCAATGCTGTCAAACCACGCTTTAGCAGAAAGGGCTTATTTATATTCAATTAAAACTTGTTTTCTTTGAAAATATGATTTTTTTCCTGTTATATTTTTGAAAGTAAAACATACGCCATGAGTTTATTTTCCGGTTCTGTATTTATTTGTACTTTTTTCTGATGTAGTTTACATGGTAATAAATGTAAAATATACTTTGTTATTGTTACAAAATGTTTTCTTTATTATCACTAATAATCACCATTAACCGAGGGACTTTTCTTTTGGTGAAATATGCCCATGTTCCGAGTATACTTTAAAATCGTTATGATATACTATTTCTTTATCCTATCTTTTTTTCATTCTTTATTGTTTGTTTTTATAAATTTCGTTGTACAGCGTATGCACTTGTCGTTCGCACTAAATTTTGTTTTTCTTTCACTGGGTGAAGTTTCATTTAGGCAATATATTTCCAATTGTTCGGACAATTCCAAGCTTTTTTAAAAATGTTTAACTTTATTATTTTTATCTACACTATATTCCTCTGAAATAATTTGGTTTAGACCATTTCCACCGGAAATTTTATATAATCTTCTATAATCAGGTCGTCAAAACCTTCTCCTGTAAGAAAATTCTAAGAGTTTTACTATTTCCTTTAGATTAATTATGCATAGCCCGATTATATTTTTTATTTGAGTTTAATTTCATAATTTTTTCACTGTTAATTGTTGGTGGTGTAATACATTTAATGAGTTATATTATGATAATAAAATATTTTAAAATTGTTAGATGTTTTCTTATCCTTGGTTTCGGGCTAGCGATCAGCAGTAAAACAAAGTGTTTATTCTCAATATTTCGTCATTTTTATAATGACTTCATCAGGAGACACTAAATTTTTAATACCATAATAGAAATAATATAAGACACAAACATGTTAAAATATAAAATCACATAAAAATAAATATGTACACTTACAAATAATGTCTATGGTCTAAAACGTATGCATATAAATAATATTTTTGAACGATGCGGGCCCCAAACAAGAATATACATCTTTTTTAAATAGTAAGGTATTCCACCTGCAACCATCGAGATTGAAAAGACTGGACCAGTTTCAAACAGAACATTAATTGTTTGGTATTATTTGAGAAGATGACAATAAACATTACTAAGACCACTAGTATCTGATTTGAAATTCATTATGGTTTTATTTTGTGGTTTTAACAGTCTTTTTTGTAGTTGTTCACCTATTCTATGACCCTTACATTGCCGAAATCCATATAATGTCCAGTACTGAGGAAATGGTCAACTACAGCACATCTGTTGTTATGTTGTTATGGTTTGTCTTATAATATATATATGATAATATCTATAAATATATATATATATATATATATATATATATATATATATATATATATATATATATATATATATATACATATATGTATATATATATATATATATATATACATATATGTATATATATATATATATATATATATATATATATATATATATATATATATATATATATATATATATATATATATATATATATATATATATATATATATATATATATATATTAATATCCTTATTTAAATCGGTACATCAAAAAAAACCCAATGTGATTAAAAGGGTTCATTTTAAGGAAACTTATCTAGTAACTATCATATTAAAAAAATATTAAATTACACCTGGTACGAGCACCATGATGGGATGAGCCCCACCCATACCTGCAATTCGAGGGCGCATGTTTCTGTTGTCTCATTGGACACTGTCCAAAGAAATCTAACAATACATATATATATATATATATATGTAGGTACATATTCGGTCATGAGAGGATAAATGAGATTTAGCTGTAGCTATAATTTCCTGATCTAATGGAAAAAAAATATTTGTCCATTATCTAATATCAGTAGAGCTGTAAAATGTAGATTTGTCAATAATTATTTATAGTTCATTGAACGAAGATTAAGGTAAGTAGCATTTTTAATTTTACTATCTAATACAATTGTGTTAGATACACAGAGAATATATACAGTGTTAGTACTTCTAAATATTGTTTTTTGATACCTTAAAATTTTGTGTATTTTTTAAATTTTCTTAAATGAATGGTCATTTGGGTGATTTTGTCTAAAAGTCGCCTATATCTAATGGGATAACTATTTTGTCTAAAAGTATCTAGTGTAAAATATAGAGTCTAAAAGTATCTAGTGGGATATATATTTTGAGCAGTTATCAGTTAAAATAAGGAATTTTATATTTTTTAAAATATCGACGCTCTTGTTTCAACTGTTATACTTAGTAGAATAACCTGTATCAATTGTGGCTATAATTTGTGTCAAGTTTTTCTATCTGGTATTGATTTCCATTTAATTTATATCGAATATTTTTACAATATATGTGATGTATTCTCGTCTATTCAGATATGATAAAGATATACTTTTTTACTTCTGACATGCGTTATTTAGGACATTAGTGTTTATTGTAATTAAAAAAAATCCTTAAAAATTATTGTAAAGAAGCCACTCAGAAAGTGAAAAATGGATTAACTTATATATTATTCTAACGAGCTTGTTCAGGATATATACATTGTATGTAATCATTTGAATTTGAATTATTTGAATCATTTTTAGAGTAAACAATCTATTTATGAATCAATTATGCATCACAAACTCAATTTTTTCAAAATAATACATATTTTACTCTACTCAAGGATTTTACTGGTAAAGAGTGGCAAGGCTGTAATGGGTAAGTTGTTATATATAATAATATAGAAATTAAAATTGCAAATTATATTTAAACTGGTTATTTCAGATAATGTATGTGAATATATGTACATATATGTTCATATCAACTACATATTACGAACTTTGCCGCTCTGTGGCAAATCGGAAACGCATATTTCTAAATCCTTCTTGTGTGTCACGGTCGTCCTAAAGATAACATATGAGGACGGCTAATAGCATCTTTCTAAAGTAAGAAACAGAGACAAAAAAACTAGATCAAATTACCCTTAATGTTATCCTTTAGAAACTATCTAATGAAATGATTCTGTTTTGTATACCATTGTAAATTATACTAATATATTCCTAGTTAAAATAAAGGTGTTTACTGTACGTTCTGTCTGTACGTCTGTACGTTTGTGGATTTCCAAAAAGCATATGATTTTATTGACCGCGAATCTTTATTCCGAATCTTGAAAGAACAAGGACTAGATCTGAAAACGCTGGCAATTATTAAAGCAACGCTAACTAACACGAGGTCAAAAGTTAAATTCATGGGTGACATCTCAGAGCCCTTCGAAATTAAAACTGGTGTGAGACAAGGGGATGGACTCTCGCCACTCTTATTTAACTGTGTTCTAGAAAAAGTAATACAGGAGTGGCGTGAAAAAAAGTCGGCACTGAATATTGACCAGCCCATTAAACTGGGGAGAACCAACATCAAAATTGATTGTCTGGCATTTGCTGATGATCTAGCAATTTTAGCTCAAGGTGTATTAACGGCACAGAAACAGATTGAAATCCTAAGAGAAACAGCAGAAAAGGTAGGACTCCAAATTTCCTTTGAAAAGACACAATACATGACCTGCAACAGACTAAGAACACCATTTCTAAAAACAAAATATGGTAACATCAGACGAGTCTCTCAATTCAAATATTTGGGTGAAATAATCATGGAAAATGGGTTGGAAAAATCGGCCAATAAGGGTAGATGTCAAAAAATGGAAACGGCATTGAGACTTACAAAAAATATTTACAACAAAAAATGCCTATCTAAAAACACAAAACTGAGACATTACAACACGGTTATTAAGCCAGAATGTCTATATGCTGCAGGAACGCCCATTTTGAATAGAAAGAGGGACATCGAGGACATTGAAAAGAAGGAAAGAAAAATCATAAGAAAAATCCTAGGCCCCAAACAAATAAATAGCACAACATACCGACTTCGAGAAAACCAAGAAATCAAACAATACACAGATATACATAGCGATATGAGAAAAAGAAGACTTAAGTTTAAGGACACATCAAACGGATGAATCCGAGTAGGCTAACTAGACAAATAGTCGAATTTTATGAAAATAGGAGTAGAGCTAAAGTAGACATAATTAAATGGATTGCGGCAATTAAAGAGGACCTAAGATCAGCAAATATTACACAAAGTGAAATTCAGGATAGAGGCTGTTTCAGACACAAGGTTAACGTTTGGAGGGTTGGCCAGAGAGGAAAATGTAGGAAGACTGGAACAACTTGGTCTGACGAAAGGAAAAAAGCTCATAGCGAAAGAATGAAATTAGTATGGGCGCAAAGGAAGGCTAACAACAACAAACGCCTCTAATTGTACTTCGCGTGGTCCACCAGGGCCCATACGTGAATAATAATAAAGGTGTTTATATAAAATGCGATTGATAAATTGTTTTACTTTAAATACTGTAGATATGTTAAAAATAGTATTGAGAGTTCTTGTACAAATACCATACCATACCAAACCAAAATAATGGCATATGTTTTGAATTTCTACTGCATATATTATAATAAATCATTTTAAGAACGAAATCGGGAAATTGGAAAGTAGACAGTTTTCCATTAAGAGTGTTACTTTGAAACGTACTAGCAGCAACACTGTTTGAAATGAAAATATCTCCTCTCGTCTTCAAAAAAGTACGTGTCGATTATTCCTCGCGCTGACATTGCAGCCCATACAGTAACTTTGGACGAATGTAGGAGTTTTTGATGCTTGTGTTTCGGATTCATTGTACTCAAGTAATGATAGTTCTGTTTATTTACATGGCCGTTAAGATGAAAATGAGCCTCAAATCATTGTTTTTGTAAAATTCTCGCACACACAACGCACAGTCTGCTCCCGAGAAACGCTCCATACCGACTAAATTCCTAAACGCGGGGTTATGAACAGATATGCGCCCGCGCCCCTCACAGTTGTTGCGTTTGCGCAGTGAGCCAATGAAATGGAAACTTTATTATGGGACACCTTGTAGAACTGATGCTATTCTAAGGTTTATAGTTATCAATAGATATCTTGGAATTACATAATTAAACTGACTTTAGTTTAAAATTTCCTATCTCTTATAATTTTTAACACTTTTTAGTAAAAATTAAAACAAATGTTCGAACTATAATGGATACATTACATTTTGTATTTTCTTAATTATATTTTATTAGCACCATTAGGCTACTGTATGCATAATATGTTTTAATTCCATTGTTTCATTTAATATTTTTTATCGGATCAACTTTGGTTCAGAGCTTTACGGTTTGCACAATAGTCCATCTGAAAGTACTTTGAATCGAATTGTTCAAACCTTTCAAGAAATTGGTTCGGCGAAAGACAATAGAAGAACAATATATAGTCGTTCACAAGAGCATATTGATTTGGTACCTGACAGTGTTGCTGAAGACTCAGAAATTTCCATAGTCGAGGTTCACAATAATTTGGACTCAGTGTATCCATAACATGGCGAATTTTATGAAAGGATTTAGCTCTGAAGGCATATAAGGTTCAAATAACACAGGAACTAAAGCCACTGGATCATTCAAAACGTTGTGCATTTGTCAATCGGGTCAAAGAACAAACAGATGATTTTTCTCAAAAAATCATCTTTTCAGATGAAGTACATTTTGAAATTAGTGCGTTTGGGGTGAGAAAAATCTACAATTGATTCATGAGAAACCCTTACATACTAAACGAGTCACTATTTGGTATGTTATGGTCAGGAGGTGTAATTGGGCCGAGTTTCTTTCAAAATGCTGCTGGTGAACCTGTAACTGTGAATAGTGTTCGATATCGTGAGATGAAAATTAGATTTTTATGGGCTGAATTGAATAATATTGATCTGTAGGATATGTACTTCCAACAGGATGGTAATACACCTCACTCTGCCAATGAAGCAATTGATTTAGAGAAACATTTCTTGGACGAGGTATTGCAAGAAACGGTGATGTTATTTGGGCACCAAGATTATATGATTTGACACTGTTGGACTATTTTCTTTGGGGTTACGTGAAAAACTAGGTCTATAAGAACAATCCACAATCGATTCCTGAATTAAAAAATGAAATTACTCGAGTAATTGGTGAGATAGAGTCACAGTTATGTTGAAATGTCATCCAACATATTGACAAAAGAGTGGACATATGTGGAGCTACAAGAGGTGGTCATTAGGCATATATCGTCTTACGTGGTTAAATGTCATACACTATGTTTCCATTATCAATAAATAGTGTTTTGAAATCCACGCAAGTTCTTTGTTCTATTCAAGAATTTAAAAATAAAATGCTCAATTAGGAAAACCATTTATATAGTGAGTATACTTTTAGTTTGAGTTAAATATATATTCTAGGTGTTGTACTTTGTTCACTATATTTAGTTTAATAATTTTAGGGCACATACAATTTCGACTACAATACCTTAGTCATTTTCTTTCATAGTACATTTTATTGAAATATTGTACTACTGGATCATTAGTACTGTAGTACTGTAAGGTACCACTGGTTCGAAACAGTACACATTAGTACTGTTAGGAACCTCAGGATAGCGTGACCTATATTTAATTGCAGCCTACATCTGACATAGCCAACTCAGCCCAAGCCCGACTGATGAAGGCCAGAAACCGATCTTGGGAGACGCTTGCTAACGTTTGATGGCAATAAAAAAGAATGGACAAATGTGTGCGTGCATGTTGTTTTTATATCCCATTGGAAAACTTAACTTGAGTACATTCTATGATTAATTTCATTTCGGCGTTAAGTATTAAATACTTTTTATAATTGTAGTTTCAGTAGTTATGTTTTCATTTAGGACGTTCTTGGTTTGACGCTCTCATAAAAACTGAATTATACAATGTTTTTCTTGAAGATTCCATAAAATCACCATACCCATACTCTCCATTATTATATACAGATTTATTATATTTGTTTGTTGCACCCTGATTTGAAAAATAGACAAAACAATTATATTAAAACATATATTGGGAATTAATATATATATATATATATATATATATATATATATATATATATATATATATATATATATATATATATATATATATATATATATATATATATTTAATATATTTTTTATTTTAAATTTCGGATATGTCAATATTCAAATATTTAAAGGGTTACCGTTGAATAATGATTGTTATTTTTTTAACTGATTTAATTAATTGAATTAATTTAATAAAGAGCACGACATTTCCTGAATTATTTTATGACTAGCATGAGAAGTATATTAACGTGAATTTTGATGCATTCGGTTCTCTGATATCTGTATATTCACCAAGTTGTTTCAACTGGTTTTATATTTAATTAAAATTACAATTCTACATTGTTTTCTTCAAAGTAGTTGCCTTGGGAAACCACACAGCGCTGGTGACAGTTTGTTATCTTTTTTCAGCAATGTTGAAACTCAGATACTGTAAAAAGGTTTTTCAAAGTTCTGTAATGTCCCAAAATGTTGTCATTTGAGGTGAATTTTCAATCTTGGGAAATGGAATAAGTCACAAGGAAAAGTCATGGATTCAAGTTACTGTAGCTCTTAAGCCACCTTAATAATATTATGTCAAAAAACTCGTTAATTGAAATCGCAGCACCTGGGTGTTCTGGATGTTCGGTCTAACAAAATGACTTATTTTAAACTATTTCCACAACCTCGCGGTAAAAATGCTGGTTTACCGTTTGGTCTTGAGGCACAAAGTTCTTATGGATAATCCCCTAGATAGTCAAAAAGTCAATCAGCATGCTTTTGATCTTTGATTTGCTCATTCGGCCATTTTTGGCAGTGGTGAGATTGGAATGTATCATCATGGCTCTAGAGCTTCATATCCAGGTCGTTTTAAAAATCCAAGATTCTTCACCAGTAATGACACGGTCCTGAAAGTGAGGGTCATTTTCAATCCGCCTCAAAAAGTCATGATATGTTTCCTTCTTGTTGTCTTTTTGATTCTGCTAATGGTTTTTCGGAACCATTTTAGTGCATATTTTTTAATTATGAATTAATTGATTAAAATCTGATAAATAGCTCAGGGTTCTGTTCAGTCTCAGTCAAATTCAACTGGTCACCGATCATTTTGACCATCAACCGATAACCGGAACGCACAAGATCCGAATTTTTATGGACGTTTTCATTACTTCTTACAGTAGCAGTCAAGGATTTTCGAGGTTTATCTTCAATCGAGTCTCGGCCTTCTGAGAATACTTAACCCATCTGAAAACCTGGATCCTTGACGAAGCAATGTGTATATATATATATATATATATATATATATATATATATATATATATATATATATATATATATATATATATATGTTTTGACGAATGTTTTCACGGGTGTGAAATGTAATGATAGTTTTTGTGGTATCCCGTGTTGGCTGAATGTCCACTGGTGGGCGGTTTCGCTGATGTTTCGATGGAATCTCATCCATTATTTTCAAAGCGTTTACTCGACGGTGTTTCGACGACAAATGGTGAATGATGGATGAGATTCCATCGAAACGTCAGCGAAACCGTCCACCAGTGGACATTCAGCTAACACGGGATACCCGAGAAACTATCATTACATATATATATATATATATATATATATATATATATATATATATATATATATATATATATATATATATATATATATAACTGAATGACGCACAACCAAGAACAGGCAAGATTCAGTACAATAGATCACATCCAGGTTGTATAGCAGGCCATAGAAAGGCACAATGAATATACCATGCCACTGTGTTTGTTGTTGAATATACCATGCCACTTTTATCGACTACGAGAGATTTGGCGATTGTGGACAGCTTTATATATCTTGGGCAGAGGATTTCAATGGAGGAGAATACCGCCCGGGAGATGGAACGACGTGTTAAATGTGGTTGGCAGGCTCAACATAATGTTTAAGAGCAGACTTCCGCTTTGCCTGAAAAGAAAAGTTTTCGATCAGTGCGTTCTACCCGTTATGACATACGGAAGTAAAACCTGGACACTCACATCGCAGTCAATTCAAAAACTTCGTGTAGCACAGAGATGAATGAAAAGATGTATGCTTGGCATTACAAGACGACAGAAAGTTCTGCGCATGAAGCAGGGAACAAACGAAAGTCTGTGACATCATTGGAAGAGTAAATCAATTGAAATGAAGCTATATGACCTACCATATAGCGAAGCGATGGGATGACAGATGGACCAAGGCAATCCTGGAGTGGATACCGCTTGATAGCAAACGTCCGCGAAGAAGACCGAAAGCACGATGGAGTGATGACATCGTTAAGTATATTGGACGAGAGTGGCAGAGGAAAGCCTAGGACCGTGAAAGTTGGAAACATGCTGAAGATGCCTTCATCCTGCAGTGGATTGACATGGGCTGATGATGATTATGATGATGATGACATATATTTGTTTTTTTTATTTGCCAATTGAGAATAATTATGATTTTTGAACCAATATATTAGCATATTTTTTGTAATACTGCATTATTTTTATTGTTGGCCTATCGTTATAAACTGTTTACATTAAAACATTATTTGAATTGTGCCTTGACATTAACTGTGTAAATTAAAAACATCATTTTTACCACGAGATCGTTTTTCACCCTCTGCAATGGAGCTTCCGCACCTTACTGAAAAAGTCTATCACGTTCATATTAGGTAATTGAAACCGAGGTAAAATTACGTCTTTTGAAAGCGCTTTCGAGGCGTCGAAGATATTTCTGCCCCCCTTTGTGTTATTATATATCATTAAAGCTTCCATTAAGATAACTGAAAAGTCATTATCTTCAACGTACCATTACTACTCAATAATCTCAGAACTGGCGGTCTTTCCAGGAAACGCCACTTTGCTCTCGCGACTTTGGCGGGTGTTAATTTGATTTACGGCGAGTTCTCGACGCGAGGGGGCGAAGGTAGTTAAGTTTGTTATTTACGTTTCCTATCATCGTCGTTTCTTTCCAATGGAGCAATTTAAATCTCGGGATTCAAGGCTCGGATTAGAATATTTTTTTCGGCTGAACTTTACCTTTGGATATAATTTAATTTTATTTCATTCCTAAATGTTAGGTTTTCAGACTTATATCAAATTTTGAGAAAAGTTAATAAATAATTGATAATTCCATTATTTGATAGTTTTAAAATTTTGTTTTTATAGAATTATAGAATTCATAGAGTTTTCCAATAAGAGTATCAGAACTTTGCAACTTAATAGCGGCCACACTGTTTGAAATGTAAATGTCATTCATAGACTGATGTGTACAGTACATGTGTCAATTCACTGTGGAAAGATACACGAATCAACATCGTGTAGAGATTGTTTATATAAACCATTAAAATTTCGTTTTCGAGTTTGGCATAAAATTTAAATTTATTTTCAATTTACATTTATTGGGTCAGTATAATCAACCAAAAAACCCAAACATAACTGCAGTAGTTCAGCCGATGAGAATGGCCTCAAGCCATTCAAAAGTTAGCTCATAAAAGGTCACTGTTTGGTGTGGTTTTTGGGTTAAAGGAGTGACAGGACCTTATTGTATTAAATACGATGATGGGCATCGTATTATTGTTAATAGGAAATACTATAGGAATATGCCAAAATAATACATTTGGCTTGAACTGATAAATGTGGTTATGTAAACAATGTTTTTTTCAACAAGACGATTATTGCAACCGGTTTAGAGAAATAAGCTCAGATAATTCTTAACTTTAAACAAAATATTCAGACCACCATCGAAAATATATAAGGCAATCTGTGTGAAAGAGTAAACGAAAAAATCGAAATCGTCTCCAGAATGCATTTCCATCCAGCAGACTCCATCTTCAGACGAACCTGAGGGGGATATTTGAACGACATTGTTTTAAAAATATAATACCATTATTTGTTCCTCAAAATATAAAAGAAAAATTATCGGATTATCACTTGTAGTTTAATGAAATTTCATTTGATTTAAGTATTGAACGGTGGAAAAAGATTAGAACATTTTCTGCCAAAAATACTGAAGAAAATGTTAAAGACCACTACCTAAAAAAATTATTCCACTAAATTAGAAAAATTTTATTTTATTGTAAATGGTGTGGTTAATAATTGTATATGTGACCATACTGGGACTATCCGAAGAATTGTCAGCCTAAACGGCCTCAATATGGCTGTATTGTATTTTACGACTGTGTACTACCGAATTTTCAGAAGAATATCTGCTTTTGTAAAATAGGCGATACAACTATGGTTTTCGATAAGAAGCATATGATACAGTATTGTTTTTGCATTTCAGTTAAAGAAAAATGCTGAAGTTATTAAAATGGTTTGTGTTGTCCCTCTAGAAAACGCGGTAACACATAAAACGTTTTAAAAGTAGTCCTATACGTTTCGAAATAGATATGTGGCTACGAAGTGCAGTATCGGTACAAATAGCTGTTGTTGAATATTAGGATACATAGGATATGAATTAAGCTTAAACGATTATTGCAAAGCTGTACTAGTAATAACTTATCTATTTGATTGGCAGTTGGCACTCATACAATGGTTTAAAAGCATATTGCAAAAGGAACTCCAGCTGTGGATTAAGATAATAATTTCACCCATACCGGGCTTATTTACCAGACGTCGCCCCATCTGATATCTCCTATAATGATAGTTTCGGCATCACTTGACCAGTGAACAATTTAAAATAGTAAATCAGTCCCGAAAATATATTAATGAATTTATTCAGTTAACCTCGCTAGGTTTTTCTCGTAAACAATTATTAGTGGTCCAAAATAATAAATATTCCTTTGTACACTTATATATTTAAGATTTTATTAATAATTTATAAACTTATTACATAAATTTTGTAGTCTATTATTTACCAGAATATTATTTATGTAGACATCAATGTACATCAACGATATATGCACGAAGTACCAAAATAATAGCTTGGAAAACAAGTCAGTTCGGTTTATTTTTAATGAAGGATCACTCCAATGCATTCTTATATTTCAAAGGTGAAAATTACTTATGAATATAGAAGACCAGATTAACTAACATCATTTTTCTATCTTTTACTTAGCTACGAAAATGGAAGGAAATAACCTGCATTAGACACATATGCCATAATATAGATATCATTATATTCTTCCTTATTATATTAATAGAGGCTAATAAAATATGGCTTCTGATAAGCAAACATACCATCTTTAGGTTTTGCGTAGCTATGAAAATGAAAGAAAATACGTACACATCATACATATTCTCTATCACTTCTTTACTAAAAAAATGACCTGTGGTTGATAAAAAAAATGTTGTCTATCCATAAGATCTCCTATAAAAGATATTGAGATTGATTCTATGTTCAAGTGTTCTTAAATATGTCCTCGATAAAAATTCATTACTTTTCAGTGCTGGAAATTACTACAGTACACAAACATAGAAAACAATTTTCCCATTTAGATACCTTGAAACTACTTATTTTATGTGAAATAACATTCAATGGCATTAATGGCTGAAAACGATTTTGGACTAATATCTGCCACGGTTACTTCTGACAAAGCGCATTCTGGCAATCCAACTTCCGGCCACTTTTTCAAAAATTTGGAGTCATGTCTGCATTTGTCTAAGTTATGTTGGCTTCCAAGGCGTCAATAGTTGCTGATTTATAGACATAGACCAAAGATTTAACATAACCCCAAAGAAAAAAATGCGTTAAATCACATGGCCTTGGTGGCCTAAGGTCCGTTCCTCGAAATAATTTTCTCACTAAATTGTTCTCTTAATAATTCAATTGTTGCGTTGACTTTATAATAAAGCCCAACAACAGCGACGAGGTTTTCTTCGGAACGCACACTTTTTTGTCTTGTTTTTGTTTTAATTTCGAGCAGTGTGAAATGCGTTCGGAATACATCACGAAGCGCTTTATAAGTTTGGCGCACAGAACACTGATTTTGATAATAAATTTCGACAATGTGCAAGTGTTGCTCTGATGTTAAAAGGTCCATCATGATTTGCCAGACTGTTGAAACTGTTGAGGTATATATATATATATATATATATATATATATATATATATATATATATATATATATATATATATATATATGTATACCACCGCATCGAGTCAAGGCAAGTATCTCCCGGAACCGGTTTCTGGCCTAACAGCCATCGTCAGCTGGGCTTGAGATAAACGTAAGGAGACAGCTGAGGAGAGACGATCAGAGCCAGGCCAAGTCAACTGGCCATGTTGATGGTGGGTCGTAATCTCAATGTTATTAACTCATCCTACGCTGAATGTTCGCAGCAGTCGGAACTATGCGATACATTCTTCCCACAACTTTAGATATAGGAATCAGGTATGCTCAAAAGATAGTGCAGTGGGGTCGTGGAGAAAGGTATTAAAATAACAAAAATTTTTCATCCCTATTCCATATATCTGTTCGTTTCAAATCAGCCGCCGCCATCGCGTCAATGCAAGTATTTCCCAGGACTGGTTTCTGGCCTAACAGCCGTCGTCAGTTGGGCTCGCTGTTACGTACGGCTGTTAGGCCAGAAACCGGTCCTGGAAGATACTTGCCTTTAAGCGATGGCGACGGTTGATTCGAGACGAACAGACACGTGAAGTACGGATGAAATATTTCAGTTATTTTAATACCTATCTCCATGGCCCCGCTAAGCTACCTTTTGAGCTTGACTTTGATTTGTTTTTTTATTTATTGGGTTGGGACAACTGTTGATATATAATTGCTTTTGTTGATATATAATTGCACTGAATATAATATATGTTTATAGTTTGAAAAACTATAAGTTTTTAACATATTTGGACTTTGTAAACTAGGTTAGTTAACATTAAGTGGGTAAACAGTGTTTTATTTGGGAACATATAAGTTATGAAACACTAAATTATTTTTCTTTTTTTTTGTCCCATTCATTATTAATTATTAAACTGAAGCCCAACAAGTAAATGATATGATATATTGTTAGATAGTAACTTTGTTATCAACATTTTCCTGTATCTATATATTAAAAAGATCGAAGAAGGATAGACTTTGTTAGATGATATGATTTTGGATATTATAGATATGATTTTATGATCTATAATGGTATTTTTGGACAGATATGATTTTTTTGGTGGCGCCCAGCCAAAAAATAGAGGGTTATACAATAAGAGTGTAATGCAGTGATAACTAAAAGTGATAAACCGATAAATTTTATTTTATATAGAAGAACAAATTATGGCATTATGTTTTGAAAATAACGTCGTTCAAATGTACCCCTTCGCTTGGTCTGGTGGAATACTTTCTGAAGATCCCGTTATCGATTACTCTTTCAGACATTTCACGCGGTATATTTCAAATGTTGGCCTGAATGTTTCTTATGAGGTCCAGAATTGTTCGGGCTTTATTTCTGTAAATCAGGGATCCATCATAACCACACAAAAAATATTCCAAGAGCGTGAGATCGCATGATTTTCGTGACCAATTGATATTAGCATTTCACAAAATAACTATCAGCAGTTGAAAGATTTATCAGTTCAGGACAAATATATTAATTTTTACCATCTTAAAAAAAAAAGGTACAGTTACATTTGAACGACATTATTATTAATTCGTAATGCCATTTGTTCTTCAAGATAAAAAATAAATTATAGGATTATCACTTGAAGTTATCATTGTGTCTCATTTTAAAGTTCTGACACTCTTATCGGACTTTATATTCTATGATTCTAAAGTTGTCGTTTTTAATTTTACTAATATAAAATTTTTCAACAGGTCATATAAGTTTTTCGATTTAGATGCATCGTTATAGAAAAATGTATAAAAAGGAATAATATATTTATCAAATTTAAATAAAATTCAAATTGCAATAAATAACATTAATCAAGTTACATAAACCGACCCTTTTTTGTAACATACAATGAAACATCTCCATATTTTTTAATGAAACTTGCAAAATTCAAATGTAATAACAAACCAAATGTCACCGATATAACATTAATCATGGAGACTGGAACAACATTTCCGTTTCCAGTTGAGAGTGACCGCCGATCATAATAGAAAGCCATAAATCCACCCCGTTCTCTTCCCCCCTACAAATTTCAAATCTCTTTTTAGGAAAAAAACACGTGGTGCCAGATGGAAAGTATCGATTCAACAAAAGGCTGGAAAGCAGAACGGAAACGCAGCGAACGAAGTCATGCAACGACGCGACGGGCTTGCTGCCTGAAGAAGCGTCACTTTATTAAGGCAATACATCACTTCCGGGGTTGAGCTTGGCGTGCCTGCCACCGTCGTCTTACTGGTGTTTGATGGACAGCCGAAAAACACGTAGAAACCAGACCGGCGATTGATTTACACTTTTTTTGGAACGTTGTTGCTGCAGAATGTAGACAATGTCTTATTTTTCGCAAACAAGATTGAGTTAAGGTACCTGTGGGTATTGCTTCATTATCAGAAAATGTTATTCAAAATAAATATTACGTTTAATTTAATTTAGTTATTTAATTGTATTTACAGAATAGTATTTTAAAATTTCTTTCGCTATCCGGGCTGTAATTGTGGAAGCGGGTATGCATGTGTTTGCCAATGAGGCCATATAGGCATTTCAGTTTTCTTTTGGTCTTGGAAATACAATCTAAATTTTTGAGAGTGTTAGAACTTTGAAATGTAATAGCGGTAAAACTGTTGGAAATGTAAATGTTACACATCGACTTCTGGTTTCAGTACATTGTTCAACAGCGCTTAGTAATTATTTACATCTACCATCAAAAAGGGCGTATAGGTTGCCAGACTTTTCGAGCCTTACGTGAACTTAATGGGTTTGTGAATAAAGATAATTTGCATGATTTGGGTAGGGGAAAATCCTGAAATGATCTAGGAGTTACCACTTCATGCTCAGAAAGAATTTTTTTGAAGACGATAATGGATATCTCTGGTTTTACTCTTAATGGTGAACCAGAATTGGTTACCAGAATTATTTTGCTTGAACGGATAAATGTGGATATAAACAATATTTTTTTTTCAATAAAATGTTATGACTTTTCACATATTTCTCCAAGCAATCGATTTATTGCAAAAAAAGTTTCCTGGATGAGACATATCGTGAAATAATAATGGCATGTTATCTCATGCCCTTGAATTATTTTTGTGGGGTTATGTTAAATCTCTATCGCTAAATCTCTGGTTTACAAAAATAAAACCGCATAATTCTGTTCTATTTGTATGGCAGTATTAGAACAATTATGGAGCATTTTAGAGTTCGATTTATTTTATGCTACTGGTAAAACCATTATTTTGATTTGTGCAACATTGAAGTGGTTCGTTAAGTTTAGCGAATATGACAACTTCTGGCATCAGCGTTTTCTGGTAGTTTACTGTACCTACTTATTTATAATAATCACCTACTTATTTATAATAAACATTACATTGACCTTGTAGCTCAATTCGTTATTCTCCCGTGTATGTTCAACGGGTTTGTTGCAGATTGCACTCTTTATATTTCAGGAGTAGTATCGATGTTTTACTGGTTGTAGTTATTCGGGGAAATTGTTACCCTTTTTGATAAATAGCTTAAAAGACCAGGAGATTGGTATTTCTTGTAATCTGACGACTTGAACGTCGAAATTCAGTATCGCCTGTTATGGCTAGTACTTGGAGAGTGACTTTCCAAGGAGAGACCTAGCAATGCATTTTAACAGGTAAGAGTGTAAAATCCGACAAGGAATTGCTCCTTACTTATGCCAGTTTGAGACCGGGTAAGGCTGAATGTCTCCTGAGAGGTATTCTACGTTGGTCAATCGTCATTTAGTAGATTTCTTGAGATACATAAGGTTAATCAGTAGCTGATGACGGTGTTTTCAGAGTCCACTGTAATTCTGTACGTCCAGTCGCTAATAGTCTCAGTTGCAAATACGCCTCTAATTCAAAAAAATAGTAGGGTAACATTAAAATAAAATAAAAAAAGTTGGAAGTGGTTTTGTTTTTTTCCGTAGTTCGCTAGATCATAAGTAAACTATCTTTCTAGTGAATTAATTGGAATTGGAGCCACCAATTGGTGCGATCATAATGACCGATGTGAAAGGCACGTATAGAAAAGTGGAAATCTCTCAAAATATTCAGATACCTTCCAATGCACTTTATCCCTCCATTCACAAGATCTTCAAAAGACAAGATAAAACATGACAAGGTCTTAAAAATATCCTCAATGAAAGAATTCATGATACATTCATGAATTATTTCTTGAATTTGATGAAAATGTACACAAAAATACTCTCATAGAAGCTGTCAATGTATATACCAAACAAAATTATTTTCTTATCAATTCAAGCCCCCTAGGCCCCCTTCTGGGCGAAATTTACATGACTAATTTTGAAAACAATTTACTTAATGACAGCAATTATACAAGACACATACATTTTTGGACGAGGTATGTCGAATATATTATTTACATATGGACACGTACCTAAATACTATTGGGTCAATTTCTTCAACAAGAATTTCTCTACAACTATTCATACAAGTTCAAATTAGTCGTAGTAGGAATGTAAAAATGCCCACATTTTATAGTATGACCCACATACTTCTAACGATTCCACTTAAAAAAGACAGCTATGAAAAGGAACTTAATATAATCAAAAATATAGCAAATAATAACGGATATCTGCCCAGCATTATAGATAAAATGAAAAAAGGTCATATTAAGAAAAATAACATCAAACATTTTTATGCCGCAAAACCTGAAAAAGATTCTAAAAATTGGCATGCCATAAACTATATTTATAAATTAAGTTCCAGAATCATAAATCATTTAAAAACATTTTGTGATAAATCTGGAGTATACGAAATAAGATGTAATATGTCTGATGCTATATATATATATATATATATATATATATATATATATATATATATATATATATATATATATATATATATATATATATAAATATATATATATATATATGTATAAATATATATATATATATATATATATATATATATATATATATATATATATATATATATATATATATATATATAAATATAATTACTTAAAAATTTTCAAAATTAAAAAAGCCTATACGATGGTAAAAGCCTAACTAACACCCAGCTAGACTTCCGAAATACCCCAATCGTCTCTTTCAAATTTAGACAATTTTCTGAAACAACCTGGTACCCGAACTGGTGACAATTTTGCACTCTTAACAGAACTACGCCAAAATAGCCTGCTTTACTTAGTAGCATACGAGAAATAGCACTTTTGTACTTTGTCATATTATTTGCAATCGTTCACAAAAATAAAAAGGTAAACAACCAAAACGTGTATAACTTTTTTGTAGCTATTATGTTAGCTAAAATTGTCTGGTAATTACTGTTATATAAAATAACTGAATATTTCTGTAAGACACAATTAATAGAACAAATTCTCTGAATCAATAGTTCAATCAAGTTTTACCTCAAAATATAGATTTTATCAGGCCCGTCCATTCAACCTTTTGTTCGACGTTCAAGTTAAAATACATAATGGTGGTGAACAATCACGACTCGTTCCTGAACCGTGAAATTGTATGATTGAATAATCAACCCCTTGGTTAAAATTCAACCCCTTTTCTCCAATGAATCTCTCCATTGCATACCGAATCCTGCTAATTCAGCTCGTGTTTGGTCAGTCGAAAAATTCCATTAGTTCCATTAAAACATCTTTTACTAATACGACATAAATTTTGATGCATCAGCTGCAGTTTATGGATTAGTTAGTGTGCATTAATGAACATTTGTTAAATGTGTATGAAATCAAAATACAATTTTCGGACTATGTGTGCCGGTGTAATACATTTCATTACTTTTAGTTAAATTTATCTCATTTCATATATGTATTTTTAATCAATATTTTCCATCATACGTATCAGTATTTCCCATCAACAAAAATTATGTGTGTCTGTGTTATCTTTGAATTACATTTTTGTTGTTTATAATGCGGATGACATATGCAACAATTTACTATGAAGCGAAGTTACTAGTTGTTTTAATAACACTTTTCGAAGTAAGAGATGTGTTTTTCTCTACATTAAATTACACAGGCCCACAAGAAAAAAAATGTTGGTGCCTAGGATTTTAAAACTGATTTTAGCTATATTTGGGGTGCTAAATCTAAATATGAAATCAGTTTTTCTCTACCTGTCTACTTTTTTAGATACATCCACTTATCTACCAATGTTTTTTTCAATTCAATACATTGAAGTATGGGTGTTCTAAAATTATTATACAAGGATTGGTTCCTGTATATTTGCCTTATTGTCAGTGTGCCGTTGAGTTAGTTCCAGGAAAAGCCATTATATGACATAAGCATTGCCTTTCCGGTAACTGAAGTGACCTTCAACTCTTGAACTGGAGTTGAGGTTTGTTTGTGTGATATTTGTGTTTAGGAAAGAGTTGTTATAAAGTTAACCTAAAACGTGGCGCATTGTAGATTGTTGTACTTGGGTTGTTGAATAGAAATAAATTGAGTTCAAGTAAAAGAAGTTGTGTAAATCATCCTGATGAGTATTTGCTATATATGTGGAGAATACACGTTAAAAGGAAACAGAAAATCTGTTAGTAACTTTGTAAAGAGAGCTTATCTTGGATGCTTTGGTGTTAGGCTTGGTGATCAGAATAAAACCTGGGTACCGTAACTGGCCTCTAAAACTTGTACAGAACATTTATGTTAGTGGACTACCGGAAAAAGATAAAGTCTAAAATTCGGCGTAACGATGACTTGGAGAGAATCTAAAAAACAAGTTGTTGACTGTTATTTATGCCTAGTAAATATTACTGGAATCAATCGAAACAACCATAGCATGTGAACTTATTCTGATTTAGTCTCTAAAAGAGGCCCGGTCCCTCACTCAGAGGAAGTGCCGATCCCAATGTTTAACTAGCTACCAAGGCTCTGTTAGGACGAGTATTGTCGCTTATTGATGTCTTTTTCCTCTATCTTTGTATATAATAATTTTTGTATAATATAATAATAAAAATTCCGTGTTTATTTTTTTATTTGATCTATAGATTTAACTTAAAATAGTGTAATGTATATTTCATTAAATTGTTATATTTTAGAATTTGAGCCCCTAGATAAAAATGAATGCCATATTTGAATTCAGGGCATCAAATTCGTATGCAATCAGTTTCAAATACCCCGGCACCAAAACAACTGTTGGCATTTGTTATAAATAGTTGATAATGAGACAATAATAAAATTGCTTTTCAAATGAATATTAATCCGTCAGACTATTGACCAATATAACAAATTAAAAATGAACTGCTGATATTAACACTATGGTATTAACCTGGATTATTAACAACACAAAAGCTAAAACGCACACAGTTTCACAGGGGAAATTTGAACAGTTTTCATCACGGGAAGTTTTCTTATGTAAGTTATTTTTTCACTAATACCTAGTTCCTTCGTCACATTCTCTATGTTTTTCTTATGTAGGAAACTTACCAATGTGTTCTTATTAATTCCCAGCTTTCTACCCGAATTTCCCCTCCCAATAAAAACTCTCCAAATAAATATCTAGCCCACAACAAACCTTCTTTTTCTGAAATCGCTTTGATATTCTCCTCCCTTATTTCCACTATTTTATTCGACCTGTCCTTGATATATATCGTAAGTGTATTATTTGTTATACTATGTTATCTGCCCCCATGGTAACCAGACAAAAACACGTCCGGTCACCTCGGAATCCTACTCCGAACTGATGAAAGCTGTGGAAACTGTCTCTTAATATTTATATTCTTCTGGGTCGCAGATTGTGATGGTGCGTACTTCTTATTTATTCTGGTGTTGGCTCCGCCCCCTCGGACGATGTTTGGGGTGTCACCGTGGTAGTCTCCCGACTACAGCCGGTGAGCTTCGGTCTGTCGGTTAATTATTGGTTTCCAGGTGTCTGGCAGATTGAAGGCATCATCTCTTCTGTTTAGGCGTCCGATTTTTTCTATTTCTATTGTTTCTCGTATGGTTCTTATTTTGTAGTTAGGGATATTTGCAATTTGTCGGCAACTGTAGAAGTCGATTTTGTGTCCTGTTTGTAGATGGTGTTGGAACAGAGCCGATTTTAACCGCCAATTTGTGTTCTTCGAGCCGAGCTGATATTCTTCTGTTGGTTTGTCCGACGTATGCCATGTTACAAGTCCCGCACGATATGCTGTATACGCCCGGATTTTCTAGAATGATGTGATCTTTGGGACTTCTGATGGCTGATTTTATTGTTTTATGTGGCTTGTATGCGGCTGATATATTATGTCGTCGAAGCATCCAATGAGGTCTGTGACACCTTTGATGTACGGCAGAACTGTTACGGGCCTATTTTCATATTCAGTTGGCTTCTGTTGGTTGTTTTGATGGTTAATAGCCTTTTTTATGTTATACGCTGAGTAACCGTTGTGCTTTAGAGCGTCGGTGATTGTTTTGAGCTCTTTTTCTCGGTTGATGTCGTCGGATAGTCGGAGAAGCCGAGAAATCAAGGTGTTGACAACCCCTTGAAGTTGTGCTGGATGGTGATGGGACCTTGCATTCAGATATTTGTTCGTGTGGGTTGGTTTCCGGTAAACTGTGTGTTCTAAGCGTCCATCTTGAGACTTGGTTATTAGGACATCTAGGAAGGGGAGTTTTTTGTCTTCTTCGATTTCTAAAGTGAACTGTATTTTTTGGTGGACGGAATTTAAATGGCTGTGAAATTTGGCAAGTTCGATGACCAAACCAGATGACCAGATGGCAAAAATGTCGTCGACGTATCGGACCCACAGTTTAGGTTTGAGGTCAGCGCTCTGCAGTGCCATCTTTTCAAAATATATCATGAAGAGGTTGACTGGTATATATATACATATATATATATATATATATATATATATATATATATATATATATATATATATATATATATATATATAAATGTATGTGTGTGTGTGTAATAAATTGTGCATATCCCTTATATGTTTCTAGAAGAATCATGTGAATGAGAAGATCTGCTGAATTGACTATATTTTACAGTATGACCATAACCTTTTGTTATTTCATTTAGGGATTTTTATATGTACATTATCTATTGTACTGCCAATTTATTTAAATTAAATACGCACATTTATTCCTTTTAGTTCTTGAATTTATTTGTTTATTGTGCTCTTTCTTTGGTAAAGCCATCGAAATGTTTTCCTTTTTACAAAAGCCAATTTTGCGTAAAGCCGTTAAACAAGAAAGTCGAGTGTGCATGTGCGTATAGTCGTGGAAGCGAATAAGAGAATCTGCCTAATGGAATTACTTCAGAGACGGTCTGCGATTTTCCGCTACATTGTCCCGTTTCCAGCCGTGTCTAAACCTTTCTAGGTCGAGATCTTACCTAAATAAGTTTAAAGAGTTTTACTCAGTTGAGAAGTGATTTACGCCAAGTTACTGAGAAGATTAATATTTTAGGCCGTTGGAGAAGTCATGATAAACCTTAAGAATGGTGTTAATTATTATGCAGTAGCTCAGGATTACATAGAACTGAAAAAGTAAGCTGATTAATAGGATATTATAGCATAAAATTAAGCTCTTAATTATAAATTATATTATATTATATTATATTATGTTATATTATATATATATATATATATATATATATATATATATATATATATATATATAAATATATATATTTATATATATATATATATATATATATATATATATATATATATATATATATATATATATATATATATATATATATATATATATATATATATATATATATATATATATATATATATATATATATATATATATATATATATATATATACCGTCGGATGGCGTATATATGCAGTATTGGAATTCTTTGGACTGTGTCCAATAAGACAACAGTGGTGAGTGTCATCAGACACCCAACTGCTGGGTTCTAAAAACTCATGTGGAATACACAACAACCTGCGTCTCCGCCTAAATGAACATTTTGTTGATTACTTCACCGGGGACAGGCCCCACCCATCCCTTCCATAGGAGTGCACATGTTTCGTTTCTTGATGTTTCGACTCTATGGGTTGTTGACTGTGGATAGAGTTTCCCTATTCTTGACGATAGAGCATAGGTCGGTACCCTAAAGAGCCTGAACATCAAGAGACGAAACATGTGGCCTCCAATTGAAGCGATGAGTGGGTGTCGTCCCCAGTCAAGCAACTACGAAAATGCTCATTTAGGCGGAGACGCAGGTTATTGTGTTCCATTTTGAATTAACACCTAATTAATTTTAGTGCTCATGGCATTTTAACACTATGAACAGAACGAAAATAATACTGTTTAGCTTACGAAAAATATCTCATAAAATAATTAAAACCACATCCTTGAACTGTTTAGTTTATCCTTTTTTTTGTAGTCACATTCCTATCCTGTTTTTGTAGTCACATACATAAACATATGCTGTTCAAAATATGCTGAACAGTGAATATATATTTAGTAACTCGAGTTTTCATAATAATTCATCTATCCAGATGCATTAAACCCTTTGAATATAAAACTACAGGAAGGAGCATATAATTCTATAAGTTGAACCAGAATGGTAGCTGTATATGGCCGACTACTGTTTCGAGTTTTGCGTAGGGCAGTATGAATAAAAATTAAAAAACAGATAAAAATTTACAGTTGTTTAAATTAATAAATTATTGTATAATTACCATTACTGTATTAAATTAATGATGACTTATTAGATAGGGTAGAGAAATGTAAAAATTTAAATTAATTAAAAAATATATTTTTCAAAGAGTAAAGTGTCTTTTAAGTGGCTAATACGACAAAAAGTTATTAAGACATTGGAATCTCCTGTCATAAAATCATATTATTTCCAAAAATTGGTTAGGTGATCAGCTGCATTTTGCACCAAGTTAATGTTCATATTTAAATCAGGTATATACATATATTCGTAAATAAAATAAAAAGCCGTAATATTCACTAAATTATTTATTATTTAAATAATATATCCTTTCTGTATTTAGTTGTCCAGGGTTTAATGTTCCTTAAACAAAATTAACTTTGTATATGTACTACGAATTTTTTTCATCTACCACAGCGTTTTTGCAAATATAATTAATTTTTGTAGTGTAAATAGTCAATAAATAAACTAAAATGTTAAATATAAACTCGAGAATAAACTCATATTTCACAACAACCAAAACCAAACCTAGCTTTTAAGAGTAAATGTTATGAAATATATTTATCAAAATGATAAAATAAAAAAATTACATATTTTAAACCATCCACTTCAATTGTTGAAACATCATTTGGTAGTAGTTTTTAGTTTTACCTTAGAAGTTCGGTTAAAACAATCCTCAGCAAAATGAAGGGAACATAAAAACCTACTGCAGTTTGGATTTAAGTCTGGTTTTTTAATAAAATTATTCTACCGTGTTACCTATTAGGAATCTTTGGGAATCTTGAAAAAAGATAAACTGGTTTAATAACATGAAATCCAAATCAAAATCGAAGTAACATTTACATTTATTAGTACAATTATTTCTGAAAAGGATTATAAAATAAAACACTCTGTATTATTAGTTATATTTTATAGATTATATGAGTAATGAATAGAATGAATTTTTAAGGCCCAGTATCAAGGAAAACTAAAAATTTTAAAATATACGTTAAAAAATTAAGTTCTAAAAAAAGATAATCACTATCTTGAATAATATTATAATTCTATTATTTTACCTAAAACAATTTGACTACGCCTATGCATACCAGGCGATATGTTGGCTTCATAACCTTATAATTTCAATAAAATACGTTTTTATTTCTAAATAATTGACAAATTTAGAATCAAAAGCATTTACCTATGTAATGTTGCTCCTGAATTTTAACTTTTTTGTGTCAGGGAACAAGACGCACAACTAATCATATTTTGTGTGTTTATCTTACTTCCGATATTTTTGCTTTTATTGTCAATATAATGAGTATTAAAATTTATTTACACTAGAACATATAAAAAGAGTATTCTAGAAGACTTATTTGAATGGCTTCAATGTCAGCATAACACTGTCCTTTTATCGGTAGACGAAGTTTTTCGAAGAGGTTGAAGTCTCAGGGAGTCAAATCAGGTGAGTATGCTGAATAATTGATGGTTTAAGGGATATTATTGGTAAAAAAATCAGTGATGAGCGTCAAGCGAAGAGACATTACATTATCGTGCCACAAGCGCCAGCTATCTTGTTGACGGTATTCTGGCCGCACACGAGGAATATGCGACAACAGACGCTTTAGAACACCAAAATAAAATACAGAATTGACTGTTTGGTCAGTGGAATGAACTCCTTGTACACAATTTCCTCCAAACCGTAGAAACAAATCAACATTGTTTTGATTTTTTACTTTTTTCGAAATGGCTTTTCTTCGGATTTAGTTCACTCGGGTGCTTCCACTCGGCACTTTGACGCTTGGTTTCTGGATCATATTAAAAACACCACGTCTCATCTCCAGCAACAATGTTGTTCTTGAAGTTTTCATCATTTTTCGACTCTCTAATTAAGTCCTTGCCAATGCTTAATTCCATTTCCAGGCATCACAGCAAAGATGTTGTCTATTTTTTTTATAAATTGACGCCCAATTTCAAAGTTACTTTAAGTAACTACGGAATTTTTCGAATTAGAATGTTCGTCGTCCCTGATGTCCTCATGACCTTTTTTGAATCATTTAAACCACTCGAGGCCAACCACGGGATAAATAATTCCATACACTTGTTTCATTAATTTAAACGTTTCGGTGAATATTTTACCAAGTTTAAAACAAAACTTAATATTCACTATTTGTTCGATGTTCATTTTTCGACCGATGGCATAAACACACTGACACTTTAAGCGCGATAACTTGACTTCTAATGATCCAAATGTCATCAAATTTTATCAGAACGTCAGTGAAGGATGCACCTTTATATTTCTTACCCGTCTCTCTCGTCAAAAGATGATGTCACTAGAAATAGCCAAATTATTAGCAATAGCTATTTTAAAAGCTAGCTATCATAGCTAATAATGTGTATTAAAGCAGGTACATAAAATCTAGATTCACAAAATAGTAATATGAAAAAAAATATAATTTAAGTTAATAAATTAGATATTTTCAAATTTAATCATCCTTAATATCAGATATATATTTTCTGAAATTATGCTATTATTCGTTTTCATCTATCTGATCGAGATTTTTTTAACGATCTATTCTGACAAAATTCGATCATCTTTCCAATTAAAATGTGCACTTCACACCGATAATGAAAAACTAAAGAAGATCTTTTATCATTAATTCAATTTGGTAAAATATCCGGTTAAGTTTGTCGAGTAGGTACAGAAGTTCAATTATCTGGGGCTGATTTTTTCTTTTGAAAATGTCAAATCAATTAAGATTTTTTTCCAATCGAATTAATTGGCTTAATTTTTTCAGTCTGATTTATTGTAGAAAGGGTCTTCTGGTTCTGCTTTTAGTGATATTAAAAATGGCTCTGAAAAGATAATAGAAGAATATAAAAAGATGTTTAATAATGATCGGCTATTAATATTTTAAAGAATTATGGAAAAAATCTAATAAGTTACTAAAACACTTTTTCTTTCGAAACTTTCTATGCTTTTATGGAGAGATATGTTCACCTTTAAAAAAATCATTTACTACTTGCACAATCTACTGCATGACTATGAGCATTATTATTGTTATATGTGTTTATATTATTATTGGGTTGAACTAGATGAGATTGTTGTATGGATTTTACCCATTTTTACATATGATTATTTTTAATACTATTTGATAACCTTGCTCTGAGTTTTCTGCAAGTTCAATTGTAAACACCATAAAATTTATCTTCGTTTCTATCAACGTAATAGGTCTAGTCGATTAAAAAACAAATAATGGTCACTTTTCTGAAAAAATCATAATCCAAATCACTCCCAATTTGTTCAACGCGCGTTTCGCTAACCAAGTAATAGGTTAAGGAGATGATTAAAACTAAAGCTGAACCTATTTTGTTTTCAATTTATACATTCATATTTGCATTTAAATACATTCACTGAAGCAAACAAAATTGGTGACGAAAAAAACAGAGGACAGTGTGGCCGTTTATCCTTATTTAAACAATTTTTACATTTTACTATCTTCATGTCTTCTTGTGCATCTAATAACCTCTTATCTTTTTTATCTCTAAGCAATTTTGAGTTACTCACATCACCATTAGGATTAGTTTCATAAATACGTTGGGTAACTGCTCATTTATCAGATCTATTATACCTCGGTTGAGGTATATGTTATTTGAACCTTGTTATTATCGCCATTCTTTTTTTGGCTGTCATATTTATGATTACAGCTGTTATATATTTTTTTAATATTTATTATGAAATATATTCTATAGTACAATTATGAAATAAAATGTAACAATTGTAATAATAAATATGTTGGTCAAGCTAGAAAAGCGATAATAACCAGGTTCAATGAACATATGGTTCAACTAAGGTATAATAGGCTAAATAGATCCGTGATTACCCAACATATTTATGTAACTAGTCATAATATTAATGTAAGTAACTTAAAATTGCTAAGAGATGTAAAAGACAGGAGATTATTATATGTGTGGAAATAATAAACTGTAAAAATAGTTTAAATAAGGATAAAAGACCAGTCCTATACGAAAGCAAACATATTTCGTCACGCACTAGTAATTTTGTATACACGGTTTACTGAATTAGGGATAGGTATAAATTGTAAACAAAATAAGCTAATCTTTAGTTTTAATCACCGCTTGATAATGTTAACTTGGTTAGTGAAATGTGCATCGAGCGAATTGGGAGTAATTTGGTGTGAGCAGAAAATTCGACATAAAGTTTATAAAATAACAGAAGACGTACATTATATAAAATAATATTTAAAAACTTACTAATGTTTAAGTTGGCCTTGGTTGACACCAAGACAACTGCCTTTGCCCACTCTAAGGCTAGGTTTTCACCCTAAAAAGTGTTATTATGGTGTTATTGTACTGGAAGTCTTCACTATGAAATTCAAATTCCATAGTGAAGTTTTCATTTCATTAGAGTCCTAATGAAAAGTAAGTACTGAATATTATTATGCTCAGCTTAATAGACTAAAGCTGGCTCTGATTCAAAAAAGTCAAAGATTGATTAATAGAAAAAGTGATATTCTGTAACATAACAATGTTACATCTCATAGTGCCAGAATCATCCAAGAAGAACACAGAGTGGGAATTTCTTCCTCATCCACCATATTTCCCTGATACTGCACCGTTAGATTACCATTTTTTTCAAATCTATGAAATATTTTCTTCGTAGACAAAAAATCCTACTGCGACAACTATTAAAACTTCACTCGAAGAATACAGGATGTCACAAACAAATGTATACACACTTTGTTTTCTGATAGCTTACTTATAATGCATTCAGGAAGATCTAATTTTAAAAAGTGGCTGTTACCATACTTACCTTTGAGCAACAGAAATGTATGCTGAAATATTACTGGAAATACGCAAATGCGGTAGAAGTCCAAAGATAGTTCAGGCGAGAATTCCAGACAGATCCGTCAACCCGTCTAACAATAACTCGCATTAGACATAAGTTTCAAATGGATGGAACAGTTCAAGATGTCTACAAGCAGCGTTCTAGACGAGCACGAATATCAACTGATCCCGCAAGAGAAGAAATGGTGATGGAAAGTTATGCGGAACGTTTCAAAAAATCTATTCGGCAAGCTATTATATATAAGGTAGGAATTTCAAAATTTAGCGTCCATTGCATTTTGAAGCGACTGTATTGGAAAAATTACATTCCAAGATAGGTCCACGCCCTTAATGAAGATGATCCAGATATGAGGGTTCAGTTTTGCGAATGGTACTTGGCAGAATGTGAAGAAAAGACAAATCGTCTGGAGCGATGATACTACCTTCAAGTTAAATTGTTCAATTAACAACCACAACTGCACTTTACTGGGCACCTGAGAATCCACACGTTACTGAAGAATATCATGTTAATTTGCCAGGAGTCACAGTGTGGTGTGGCTTAACTGCAAAAGGATTAATTGGACCGTTATTTTTTGACGGTACTGTAACTGGTGCTGTTTACGTTAATTTGCTACAGGAATCAGTGATCTCACGCATACGGGAAGCTTTTGAGGGTGAGTACTTTTATTTTCAACAAGATGATGCACCTCCACATTATCATTATGACGTAAGGTCTTATCTTGATGAGATTCTACTGAACAGATGAATTGGACGAAGAGGTTGGGTTGAATATCCCGCACGTTCACTTAATCTTACGCCGCTTGGCTTATTTTTATGAGGATACATTAAAAACAAGGTTTATACGACAAAACCGGCAACACTCAATGAATTAAGAGTAGCGATTGAAACAGAATGCGGACAAATACCAATGGCAATTATTCTCAATGTTTGCAATTCCATAGCTTCTCGTTATCAGCAATACCTGAATTACGATGGTGGGCAGTTTGAAAACTGGCGTTAGTCAAAATAAAGGCTCTTCCTTAGCTTTTTTTGAAACCCTAAAGTAAATTGTATGAAAATAAATACTGATTTTAGAACCAGTCAAAGTGTGTATATATATTTTTGGGACACTCTGTTTTTCACTTGACAATCAGGCTCATTTTACAAAATGAAAATAGAAAGTTTATCAAAGAGATGGACGAAGATAACTAATAATGATGAAAATTATATAGCAAATTAAAACTGTATTAATTCTTGACTGATTTCTTACGGTATCAAAATACGACGTTATTTGGTACACTTAATATAAATTTAGATGATTCAATAGGCTTTTCAAATAATATCTTTATGGTTATAAGGTCTTTATGGTAAGGATCTGGTGTTAATATCCTTTTCAAACTCAGCGTATTCGTAAGGTTGATAGCTACATAATTTTCTCCTTAAACGATTAGTAAAAATTATAATCAAAAGTTAATATAAAACAATGAGATAAAAACTGTCTAAATTTTCACCAAATCAGAGTAGCACCTAATAATCTATACTTGACTATATATGAGATTATTAAATTATAAAACTATTAAACCTAAAGACTGCTAAACTATTAAACCAAAATAACATGGTTAAATTGCCTAAAAACAGCGAGAATCATATTTTTACAGGTAACAGTTAACCTGACAATCATATATACCTTATATGAGATTGTTAAACTATCTCAAAACAGCATGAAACGTGAATTACATGAAAACAGTAACAACAGCAAGAAGCATATATTTATAGGTAACAGTAAAACACAAAACATAATGCAACAAAGGAAAATGCCGGGTAATTTTCATTTCATTGCATTTTCAATATGTAGTAGTAATTTAAAAATATAAGAGTAAGATAGTTTTTGGCTATCATGATACAACTGTACGTTAAACAAGAAGGGCTTTTAAAACTAAAATTAAAAGCACTTAACCAAATTTTAATCAGCTTTATTGCTGTTGACCGGATTTGGACGAATTTAAAACGAACACGAATAGACTACAAACAAAGTTTCACAATAATTTTATTATATCAATCATAACTTTGTTTTTAACTAACATTGACGTCGAATCGAAATCTCTTTAGTAAAAAATCTAGTTGAAACAAAGTTTTGCCAACTAATAGAAACCAAATATTGATCAAAGCTAATGCTAAGTGAAAATAAGTTTCAAAAAGGTGAAATTACAGTGCGGAAGAGAAGACATAACTTAGTTATTGGCGAAAGGCCGAGACTGGCTCGTCCGGCACTACTGATGCAATTTTCTCTACTGACGAATAAATGAAAATTACCCGCTCTGCATCGAAGTGCCTTCAATGTATTTCAAAAAATAAATTAGAAATTTCTTTTAGTTGGATTATAAAAATTTTTTTTTTTAAATTTTTCTCGTTTCCAGCATAATTATAGAAACACATAATAATAAAAAAGTGCCAAATAAGGCATAAATATTATATATATATAAATAAGGCATAGTATTTTTATATACTATACTTAAACTTAGAGAAAGTTTCGATACATCATGAAATACAATTAAATTAAATACAATTTTAATATAAATCACGTTTTTCTCTAATATATACTATATATAAGATTAGACAAAATTTTTGCTTAATATCCTGAGGATATTTCTTCATGGCACCTAAGAAGATTCAATGTTTTCTAAAAACTGGTTTTGACCCTCTATTCGTGATTGATTGATTTGGTGTGATTATATAATGTGGCTAACTAACTATATGTACTTGACACACTAATAATGTCAAGTAGTGTCAGAATCCACCTCTTTTTATAACCTTAGGTGATAGCAGTGACGTTAATATAGATTCTAATGCCAGGTGGAATTGTTATTCTAGTATTTTGGGATGTACCATGTATTTTTTATACGTTACATTTGTATGAGGGTTGTTCGAAAAGTCTTTGGTCTGACAAAGAAAACACAAGATCTCTAATGTTCTTTCAACTTAGTCACGCTGCAATTTACTACATTTTCGAGGTGTGTCAATCTAATAACGAGATTGGTGGCATAGTGTTGGATCTGGCAATGCTGCCCACTTTTTACCATCCAAAAGAAAGAGGGCTAATTCTAATAACTCACCAAAACAGAGTATTTTTAATTTTATCCATTTTTCACAAAATATCACAATATATGTTATTCGATCACCATAAATAGGCAAGTAAATGTCTGCGTGTTAAACATCGCAGCATGTCATCCAATATCTTGACAAATATCATAAAATTAATTTATATTTGCGCTATCTCTGTCAGGTTGAGAAATTTTCGAACGATCTTTGTGGCTTGAAAATTGGTTAGATTTTAATATCTTTAGAATAACACCACCACCTCGGGATATATTCCTAATAATTCAAATCATACCATCATATAGGATGATTCAAATCATATCATCAAATCCTACCACAACTAAATGGCTAGCTTAATCTTTATTGTAGGCAGATTAATTAATTTTCCATTAAGCCAAGACAGTTATGAAAAATGATTCAAATTGATTAGAGAGGTGGCCAAAGTGAATGGCTATAATAACAACACTGTAGATAGATTGGTTAGAAAACATAAGTGAAATTATTGAAATAATCATTGACTTTTCAAAAGGAGCAGAATAAAAACAAATTCATGGTAACACCGTTTGATGTCTCGGATTTAACAGGAGAGCTAGACAAGATTTCGAAAACAGTGCTCATTAAGATAGTATACAAAACATATACAAGTTAAGAGAAGTTCTGAGTAATCCAAAAGATAAAGTAAAATAACATGAAAATTCGCATATTGTCTATTAATATAAGAAAAATGAGAAATCTTGTATTGCCCAATATTCACTTGAGCGTGATCATAATATAAATATTAGTAACGTAAGATTTGTTAAAAGTGTAGCTAACAATTGGGCTTTGGATGCATGTGAAAGCATACAAATAGTAAAATCTAAGAAAACCACAAATCGTGATAAAGGACCAATTCTATTCAGGCAACTTTTGGAATTATTATTGTAACGCTTGGTTAACTTCACGGTTCATGATTTTTACATGCCTCATTAGGTACGGTTGTTAAATGAATAAAACAGAGATTAGTTTGAGAAATAGATTGGACTATTTCTTAATGATGTTTATACGGTCAGAGAAAAACGCGTGATTTGGTCTTTAGTGTTTTTGGTCTTTAGTTTAAGTAAATCTCTTCGAACTTAGATTTAACCATAGAATAGCCTCTTTTTTCGCTAAATTTATCAGCACTGATTATATTTTGTTTCTAAATAAAAATTTTCAAAGGTTATTCTTTCAAAGGTTATTATTTCTTTTCATAGGAAATATCTTTCGAATTCCTGGGATTTTATGCCTAGGATTTTAGAATTGATTTTAGCTACATTTGGAACGCTAAATCTAAATATGAACTCGGTTTTTCTCTATCAGCTCTACTTTTTTAGATACATCCACTTATCTATCAATGTTTTTTTGATTCAATACATTCAAATATGGGTTTTCTAAAATTATTATACAAGGATTGGTTCCTGTATATTTGCCCTATTGTCAGTCTGCCGTTAAGTTAGTTTCGCGAAAATCGTAAATTCGATGAATGAGGCTGAGCGAAAAGCCTGGACTTGATTTGCTGCAGTTGGAAATTTTTTGGGCAAAAGCAAAGTTGAAAACTATGTTGTACATTGATAAACAAGATGCTTAACAGTTTCCGATCCCTTGGGTGTAACATGAGAATTAAGGTGCACTATTTATATAGCCACTTGGACCGTTTTCCTCCGAATTTAGGAGACACCAGTGAGGAACAAGGTGAAATATTTCACCAAAATACTAAAATTATGGAGGACCACTACCAAGGAAGATGGGATACGCACATGATGGCAAATTACTGCTCGAGTTTAAAAAGGGGCAGTTTTAAGATACGTTTAAAGATGTCACGAAAAAGAAGTTTCTGAAGTGTTCAGTAACTAATTGGTTTCATCGATGACTTTTTCCTCTATCTTTGTATTAATAATATTTGTATAATATAATAATAAAAATTCGGCGTTTAGTTTTTTTCTTTGCTCTGTGGATTTAACTTAAAATAGTGTAACGTATATTTTACTGAAATATTATATCTTCCAGTATACCTCGCCTAAGGTACTGGACGGGTCACGGGTGGTGGATAGTGAAAGTTCTATTAGATATTAATGGACAGCTGCGAATATCTCAAAATAAGCAGCCCCGAACCAAGGCAAAAAAAACAAAATCCACTTCTGTTCACCAGTGGTGCGGCTGATATTTAAATTCTGGAACTAACCCCTCCAGTCTTAACCTCTGAACCGTCATGGTTCAAACCTTTAATTCAAAGTACAAGATGAAGCGTTCTAGTACCCGTCATGGTTCAAACCTTTAATTCAAAGTACAAGATAAAGCGTTCTAGTAATTACAAAATTACCCCAGGAGGTAGACAATCCTCTTCCAGCTTTGCTGGTACAACCGGACTTTCGGATTCTGGGGCGTCCGGGCTTAAACGCAAAATCTTTCAGAGGGAGTCGGAGACCTCTGGCCAACGTCTGAAAACGAAAACAAAAACTTTCTTTGGAACGGTAAATATCAATTCTCTCCTGCATCCAGGAAAACTACACGAATTGGGGCGAACATTAAATCAGCAAAAAATCCAAATTTTAGCTTTGCAAGAAACCAGATTGATAGATGATAACACCTTGGAATTCGGCAACTGCAGACTTTTTAAAAGTAAAACGGACAAAAGAATACTCAAAAATACACCACATCTCGGTGTTGCTTTCGTTGTCTCAAGAAACATTCTGGATTCTATAACAAATGTCTAGCCAGTAAATAATCGACTTATGACACTATCCCTCAAGTGTGCTAACAAAAACTATACATTAATCAATGCACACCTCCCAGTTAATGAAGAAAATAAATCTAATCCTGAAAAAGTAAATAAGTCCTGGAGAATTCTAGAAAAGACTATCTCTAAAATTCCCTCTAACCATGTAAAAATCCTATTGGGTGATTTCAACGCCCAGCTAGGGAAAGAAAAAAAGTACAGGAAAACAGTCGGCAGTTTTCCCGCTCATAAATGGACTAACCATAATGGTAGAAGATTGGTTGAACTAAGTTCGCAGTTTAATCTAAAAATAATGTCAACCCATTTTAAGAAGAAAATGTCAAAACAAAAGACCTGGAGGTGCCCAAACACGTACATGGGTGAATTTCAAATTGACCATGTTGCCATTTCGTACCCCAATTATAAAGAGATTTTGAATGTTCAAGTCAGGAAAGGAGCAAATATAGACACGGATCACTACTTGACTAGAATCAAACTTAACTTAAAACCTCAAAAACTTATTCAAAAGAGGCTGCTAATACCAAAGTTTGACCCAACGAAAATAAAAATAGCCCTAACAGAACAGCTTGATAAAGAACCAGCACAGAACTGGCAAAAATTGAAACAAAAAATTATTAAAACGGCCTTAAAGTTGGTCCCTTTACAAAAACGTAGAAAACATCCGTGGTGGGATGAAGTTTGCGAGCAAGCAGTATTAAGCTGAAGTAAAGCATTAAAAGATTGGAACAGTCAAAAAACAGCAATAAACTATAACATCTTTTTGGAAGTAAGAAAAGAAACATCGAAGCTAATTAGACAAACTAAAAGAAAATACGAAAACAATCAACTTAATGAAATAGAAAAAGATTTCCAAAAAAATAACACCCGAAACTTTTACAAAACATTTAAAACTAAATTAACAGGCTATCAACCGCAAAGTCTTTGCTTCCAAAAGGAAAACGGACAATTAGCTCCAAATAACCAAGACAATTGCAAAGAACTTGCGAAATAAATTAGAACAAATACTAAACTGTTCTGAGCCCTTAAACAAATTAACAACACTAAAACCTAAACAAACAAACCCAGATTCATTACCACCGAATGAAGATGAAATAATTAGGCAAATCAAGCGGCTTAAAAATGACAAGGCTTCTGGTGAAGATGGAATCACTGCTGAACTTTTGAAATCCGCTGGTCCAGGTACAATCAAGGAAATAACCAAAATTCTACAAGAAGTTTGGCGAACCGAACGGATTCCGGAAGATTGGAAAGATGCTCTAATCCATCCACTACATAAGAAAGGATAGAACGGATGTAAACAAGTATAGAGGGATATCTCTTCTCCCAGTTTGTTACAAGATTCTATCTGAATGTCTACTAGAGAGAGCACAGGGACAGTTAGAACCTAACATTGGTGAATATCAAGCAGGTTTTCGACCGGGCAGATCCTGCCCTGAACAGATCCTGAATCTGAAGTTGATTCTAAGACATCAAAAACTGTACAATAAAAATCTCGTCTGTACATTTGTGGATTTCAAAAAAGCATATGATTCTATTGATCGCGAATCTTTATTCCGAATCTTGAAAGAACAAGGACTAGATCTGAAAACGCTGGCAATTATTAAAGCAACGTTAACTAACACAAGGTCAAAAGTTAAATTCATGTGTGAGATCTCAGAGCCCTTCAAAATTAAAACTGGAATGAGACAAGGGGATGGACCCTCGCCACTCTTATTTAACTGTGTTCTAGAAAAAGTAATACAGGAGTGGCGTGAAAAAAAGTCGGCCCTGAATATTGACCAGCCCATTAAACTGGGGAGAACCAACATCATAATTGATTGTCTGGCATTTGCTGATGATTTAGCAATTTTAGCTCAAGATGTATTAACGGCACAGAAACAGATTGAAATCCTAAAAGAAACAGCAGAAAATGTAGGACTCCAAATTTCCTTTGAAAAGACACAATACATGACCTGCAACAGACTAAGAACGCCATTTCTTAAAACAAAATATGGTAACATCAAACGAGTCACTCAATTCAAATATTTGGGTGAAATAATCATGGAAAATGGGTTGGAAAAAGCGGCCAATAAGGGTAGATGTCAAAAAATGGAAACGGCATTGAGACTTACACAAAATATTTACAACAAAAAATGCCTATCTAAAAACACAAAACTGAGACATTACAACACAGTTATTAAGCCAGAATGTCTATATGCTGCAGAAACGCTCATTTTGAATAGAAAGAGGGACATCGAGGACATTGAAAAGAAGGAAAGAAAAATCGTAAGAAAAATCCTAGGCCCCAAACAAATAAATTGCACAACATACCGACTTCGAGAAAACCAAGAAATCAAACAATACACAGATATACATAGCGATATGAGAAAATGAAAACTTAAGTTTTACGGACACATAAAACGGATGAATCCGAGTAGGTTAACTAGACAAATAGTCGAATTTTATGAAAATTGGAGTAAAACTAAAGTAGAAATAATTAAATGGATTGCTGCAATTAAAGAGGACCTAAGATCAGCAAATATTACACAAAGTGAAATTCAGGATAGAGGCTGTTTCAGACACAAGGTTAACGTTTGGAAGGTTGGCCAGAGAGAAAAATGTAGGAAGACTGGAACAACTTGGTCTGACGAAAGGAAAAAAGCTCATAGCGAAAGAATGAAATTAGTATGGGCACAAAGGAAGTCTAACAACAACAAACGCCTCTAATTGTACTTCGCGTGGTCCACTAGGGCCCATACGTGAATAATAATAATAACAATTCGGCGTTTAGTTTTTTTTCTTTGATCTGTGGATTTAACTTAAAATAGTGTAACGTATATTTAACTGAAATGTTATATCTTAGAAATTTGAGCCACATTTGAATTCAGGACATCAAATTAGTATGAAATTAGCTCCAAATACCCCGGCACGAAAAAAAAATGTTGGCCTGTGTAATCCATTATATTCAATAGTTCTCGTTCTGTTGGGCGTTCTCTTCTAATGGTAAACATTGTCAGAATACCTCAACTATCTATTCTTACTTGGAATTTGATTCTTCCGTTTCTAGAAATAGAACCTTACGCTAAATTTGCCGAAATGTCTTTCTATTTTCGTTAAGTAAATTAACATTTTAAATAATATGCCCTGATAATATTATTATATTTCAGGTATATACTGAAATATATGAATACATTTTTCTCTTATTTTAGATCAAAATATTGATGTTTAAGAAAATAAAAATATATAAAAAGGTATTTATATTTGATAATTTTGATTTTGGAAGCTATGATGTTAAATGGAAACTTGATGGAACTATAATGAATTGTCCACTCATACAAAATAACTCGACGAGCGTCTCACTAACATATTGTATATATAAGAAAATCATATTAAATGGAAACACTTAGTTGTATTTTGTATGATTGGCTTAAATGGATCAATATTTATTACATCAGTTTTCATATTCAATAAAAGTTTAATCGATAGTATCTATAAACTGAAGGAGTGCAGTGATATGGAATAACTTGTGATATAAATTTTATTATAAAAGCTTTTATAATAGCTTGGTTTATACTTAGAACGTGAAGATGATTGACGATGCCTGTCCATCAAGAAGCGACAATCAACAAAAACTGAATAATGAAACCTTCCTTTTGAGTGAGTTTTACTATCTAATAATTTTGATACATCAAAGCGTTATTGATTATGAATGAAATTTGTTTATAAAGGAGGTGATAATAAAACAAGTAAATTTAAAATTTAAATGATAATAAAGGCCAAAAGTTGTCTATTTTGGGCCGATTTCATAAATCGCATTAATCTATGAGATGTGTGGTACGTCCCAAAACAAAGATTCATTCTTGCGAATAATTTTCTTCAGAGGTAAAATATACAAATGCAACATGAAAAGAAAATTGGTATAAAAATAAAATAAAATATACGCTAAGGCATTTTAAAATTTAGTTGTATAATCATCATAAATTTATACAAATTAATTAATAAGTGGGAAAAATATTAGGGTGATCCAAAAATTTATATGCTCTTCATGAAGTGCCAGTAAACCAAAGTTAATCATTTTATTTCTCGTATGGTGATATTTGAATAATATTATAATAAATATAGGAAATTATGAGAATCAGATTCCTTTGTCTATTGCTGAAAGCAACAGTACATTGAAAGGAATTTGTCGGAAAAATATATAGAACGAAAAAGAGAGGGGAGGGAAGGGAAAAGTGAAGGGAGGGGTAATTATAATACGGGTAATGCAAAATTAGTTAAAAAAAATCAACATAAAAGAAATCGACCTCATATTTTCATAATCAGCAAGGATATTATATCCTACACTCTTAGCAGAGGATTTAAAGGAAATTGAAAGATCTATGTTGTTTTAATACTTTTAATTTTGTTTGTATTTTAACACTAAAATTCGGCATATGGGCATTTCAGTCACTACGGTTTAGATACCGTAGAAGTGGAAGAATCTGTGGTAATGGAAAAAGGGTCTTTAAGTACGATGGTCAAACTACGGACACGAGCTTATATTCTAATTATTAATTAACCTATTAACTTATTATAAACATAAAATCTGCGCGATTAGATCGAATGTATTTGGGGCTGGACTGAAAATTCGGTTAACAGAAAGTGTGTTCTTCAGCATAGAACGCCTGTGCCAAATAAGTGAATGGAAATCTAAAAGGAGTAATAGTAATTGAATTTCTGAATATTATTATATCACCAGCCATTTAATATTCACATTTCCACTAGTGAATGCACCGTCAATAATTCGAGTGGGGCCGAAATGACGACTAGGTTTCCTTTGTTCTTCTAAGAACAAGAATATATATTTATTATTTTTGGATATTCGCGATTAGTTATCACGGTTTTATTTGACACTTTTAGTGGCTGTTTGATATTCAATGTTGGCAAGCAGCTAGGCCGTAGTGGCCTTTATCAGAGATGTTTAATAAATTTAAAATTTAGCGCGAAATTTATCCTTTGATGTATTTAGGAGTATCTAAATTGTTGGGGTTTTTGTTCCCGGTGAATATAATGTTGTATCTAACTCACTTGAAAACTTAATCTTAAAACAAGATATAAATGTGAATATCAGTAAGATTCTAATCTTAGGGAGCTTACTATATTAGTTTTTATTTGGAGCTTAAACATCAGTGTCATGTTATAAATTTTTTATTCTATGTCATTTAAAGCACGCAGAGAAAGAAGTATCATCAGAAAATGATGTTTCCATCACGATAATTCTAGAAGAGGCTGTTATGTATTAGGTGTACCCATAAATAATGCGACTTTTTGATACTGTCCATATTTAATTCTATATACTTTTCTTTGCAAAATGTAGGTGATTGGATAAGGCCTTGTCATGCTGCAAAATAGCACCTTTTCAATTAATCAGTATGGACATTTTTATATATTCGGCATTTATGGTTTTATTAGGATTCAAAACCTCATAGTGAATACGTTCTGTCAAAATCCTTAAAAGCCTTACTGACGGTAATATTTTGTTAGAGTGCAGATCTGGTTTTGAAGCGGAGAAAGATCATTGTGCTGGTGTTAACCATTGATTTTTCTTTTGTGGATATAGAATGAATTTGTCATCTCCAGTAACAATTTGTTGAAGAAAATCACCTCTATCTAACCTGGACAAAAGTGCACTGCAAATGCCTAAGCGTAAATTTTGTTTTCAACTGACAGTTGGTGTGATACCCACATTGTACTTTGTTCAGTTCTATTAAACACCATTGTATTGTGGACAATGAGGTTTTAAACATTGTGGCGAAAAACAATTTCAGCCATCAAGAGATACTTGTCAAACTTACCCCGATTTTATACCGTCGAAAAGATTGAATTTTGTTTTCAACTGACAGTTGGTGTGACACCCACATTCCTTCTCTTTGCACTTTCTTCAGTTTTGTTAAACACCGTTGTATTGTGGACAATGAAGTTTTAAACATTGTGGCGAAAAACAATTTCAGCCAAAAAGAGATACTTGTCAAACTCAACCCAGGTTTTAGTCTATTATACCCTATAGTCTTATAGGATTAACCTATTTTTTTTCAAAATTTAACATAAGCACACAAAATATCAATTTATTTAACTATAATATGGTTTATACTATATTAAGTAATTTTCAATAGATGGCAATATTTTTAGGTTTTGAAAAAACAAAATTACTTTTACGATGCGATTACGATAATGAATATCTTTGTCACATCATTCATAGTCAACCATATCTGAAATATTCCTCCAGTCAGAAACGATTTAATTACAGTAACTAAATCCATTTGAAGATTAACTTGAAGCGGGAGTGCCAAAAGCCAAAGCCTATGAGTGCAAAAAGAAAGCACGTTGGATTTTTGTTAGCAGCTTGATCGTTTAATGATAAGCGATGTCACTTTCCTGTAAGCGAAATACCAACTTAAGGAATTATCCACTCCTTAGTAGATTATAAAGTTAACTATCGCTGATTTGCTTGTATCTTTATAAAAGGTTAGAGTTTTTACATTTTTTTATTATTCAAGCCAACAGGAGCTTCGAAAAAGTGGACAAATAATGGGGTTCTAAAATCGCGTTGGATTATATTAGTTAAGTGAAACCTTTATTAGCAATTAATTTATAGAAAATTGAAATAATGTGCTTACGTATTTTTTTGTGACTAGGCCAGTAATAGAGACATGCAAAATATATTATCATTTTTGTGGAAGTCACTAGTGTTTTGAGAAACGAAAGTGAAGTGAAACAAACCTCATAATAAGTTCACTGATAATGTATAAGGCTAAAAGGGAAAAGACTAGATTCCACCCCTTACCAGATAAAGTGCTTCGTCCTTTTCAAGTGTGATTCATTGACAAAATTAATCGAGGATACGAAACGGTCGCTTTTTTAGTTTTTAAAGTATTCTGGTGGGCGACTCTTTAACTCTCGGATCGGTGAGTGGTGAGACATTATGTGATTGCTCTGTTTTTGTTATTAATTTTTTTAATTATCTCGGAAGGAAAGTTTTAGATTTTCAGAACGGAAACTATATAAAATGATTGACTGCGTGACGCAGCGGAATAGTTCACATACTTTGTAACTTAACAGCTCATAATATATAACCGAATCATGGCGGCCAAAATGTATTTCAATGTAAAGGGGTTTTCAGTAAGAGTACCAGAACTTTAAAATGAGGCATAATAATAACTGCAAGTGATAATCCGGTAATTTTTATTCTATCTTGAAGAACAAAAAATGGCATTACGTTTTGAAAATAATATCGGTCAAATGTCTTTTGTTTAGGGTCAAGAATTGTTCTGAGTTTATTTCTGTAAACTAGAGATTTAACCCAAAAAATAATCTAAGGGTGAGAAATCACATGATCTTGGTAGCCAGTTGACATTACCATTTCGCGAAATAACGCATCCAGGAAACATTTCTTACAATATATTGATTGTCTGGCGAGATATGTGACAAGTCGCACCGTCTTGTTGAAAGAAGCTTTTAGCATAGTCCTATAACATTCACCATTAACATAACTTCCATCATGTTCTTCAAAAAATAAGCCTCCTATCACCTCCTCCCAAAATTTGCACCAAACTGTGACTTTTTGAGGATAAAGAGGTAACTCTTGAATCACTTGAGAATTTTCATTGGCCCAAATCCCGCAGTTATATTTGTTAAAGTTCCGATAAAGCACACAGAAGTGTGATTTATCGGAAAATATTACTTTTTTCTTGAAGTGCTCCAACTGTCGCCTTCCAACTGTTCATTTATGTATCGTGTATTTTTCCATTGTGAGTTGACCCAATCTATTCAATTCAGCAGTATGTGAGTGATATTTACATTTCAAACAGTGTTGCCGCTATTACGTTTCAAAGTTCTGACACTCTAATTAGAAAACTCTATAAATTTTCATCATATGTATATTAAATAATTACTGTACTCATTTGGATTCTCTTATTTCAACAAATGTTCCAGAATGATTGTATTTAAATGTTTTAGACTGTAGTAGTTTAATCAATCTTATTATTTCAAGGATATAAATATGAAAACAAAGAAGTATATTTTACAAGCATTTTTATAAAGCTAGCAATTTTATTTTATCCATTAGCTTTTTTCTGCTTGGAGCCGGAAATATAACGATATGTTTAGAAACGGAAGAGCTGTAAAACCACCATTATTAAGAAGACAAGTTTGTAATGTATATGATTATCGTTCTCCTTTTCCCGCTCTTCCACTTTTATCTTTTACGGTTGTTTTTTATTGTTATTCCTGAGCGATTTGACGGTATTGGAAGCGAAGTAGACCTTTAATAAAAAGGATTTTTATTGCTTTCTAAAGTTTGATAATACAGCCGCGCTTTATTATCATTCTGACATAACATGTTTGCAAGGTGAAGATTAATCAGGAAAATAAAAAGTTTGAAAGAAAAACTTTTCTTTCCTTACTATATAAATTGCTAATACAATGTTATAAAATTGGAAATAAATATTTTTCCTAAAACGAATATCAAAATAGCTAGAGTTTTAATAAACTTTTGACGTCAATAATCCGTCAACTTCAATTCATTGCAACTTCAACAACTGCAATTCATTGCAGGATGAATGCTTAAGCATGCTTCCAACTCTCGCGGTCTTCAGCTTGCTTCTGCCATTCGGGTCCAATATACTTAATGATCGATCCCATCAGTTCATCGTGTTTTTGGTCTTCTTTGTGGACATTTGCGATCAAGCGGTATCCAGTCTAGGATCACCTTGGTCCATCTTGAGTCTCATCGCCTCGCTACATGACCTGCCCACCTCCATTTTAATTCCTTTATTCTTCCAACGATCTTACTTTTCTTATCAATGTGCACGGTTTTCTATCCGGTGTAGTAATGCCAATACACCTTTCTATTCCTCTCTGTTCTACCCGAAGTTTTTAAACTGATGTACACGATGTTCATGAAGTTGGTGTTTATTTAGCCTTGTTGGTTAGTTTATTTTAGTAGCAAATCAGCCGCCACCATCATGTCGAGACAAGTACCTCCCAGGACCGGCTATGAGGCCGGTTTCTGGTTCCTAACCTAACCTTTGGTAAACACAAAACGCGAAGAGACTTACCACTAAAGACCAAATCCCTTTTTTATCTAATTAAATTGAATCATCTCCTGATAATGCTAAAATGGTTAGCGAAATGAGAAGTAGATGTCGAGAAGTTTAAAAAGGTGATTTATTTTTTAGTGGCAAATCTCTTCAAGTTTAGATTGAAGATGCAAACACAATTACAAAAAATCACTGAGGATTTTTACTGATTAAACAGTTAACTTGACCTTTTAAATCGAGGTATTGAAGAAGCAGGTGATTGTGTAAAGAAAATAACATACATTGAACGGAAATGTTTTGTTTTTCTTGTATATATAATATTTTATGTTTATATGAGTCAGCTCTCGTATTCTGACTTCAAAAGTTTGTGTTGAAAATTAATGAAAAGTCGTTATGATATTTAAAGTAAATTTTAAATTTGAATTTTTTAATATCAAATTCGATATTCAATATTGTTATGTACCTGCAATACAGGTATCTGTGAATTATTCTATTTAAAAGTTGAGTATTAGGTAATTATTGATAATTAATCACGTTTTTTTTCATCATTTTACTATTGTATTTTTAGGAATTATACCAAATTTAGTTTTATTGATGATATTGTGAACCAATCGGTAATGCTAATATGCTTTAAAAATCCGCAGTTTAATATAAAAATAATCAGTACCATAAAAAAAGCAGGTATGTCTGAAATAAATATGACGTCAATATACATAAGCTTGGTTTTCGCAAATATTTCAGATCATGTCCAAAAATCAGTAAATCATTTTTAAAAACGTCTCTCGCACGGACAATTAATTCATGAAAATGGATGGTTCAATGTTCTTTCCTAAGGCCGCAACGATCGAAAAATTTGCATTGGAACCTTGATGCACTTCATCACTCATATGATGAGATGATTTAATACGACATATTCAATCAAAAATTGATATTAACCTATTACGTTTTAGACTTCAGAAGGCTTCAATTCTGAATAAAAAAAAACACTACATGAGATTAGATGTATGGCATTTGGTAAATAAATTGGTTTAGGAGGTGATGTAAAACATAATTAATTTAACATGCAAAATATATGATATACAGTAATATATTGAGACGGGGAGGTTGGTATCTCCTTTAATCTAGTGATTCGGAGGTCAAAATGTAGCGTCGCTTGTTGCGGTTAGTACTTGAGTGACCCAATCAAAGAGTGACCAGGCTTGCGTGCTACATTTCAACAGGCAATAGTGTAAAATCCGATAAGGAATTATATCCTCCATCCTATCCAGTTCGAGGCTGGGTGAAGCTTGATGCCTTCTGAAAGGAATTCAACGATGGTCACTCGTCAATTGCTAGGCTTATCGAGAGACTTAAAGTTAAGTACACTTCATGAGTCAAACCTCACTAATTTTGAATTGAGAAAAACGAATATGTTAAGTACAATTTTTTATTAGCTCTAGTTTCTGTTACATACAATAGGTAGAAGTATTTTATTTTAACGGATTAAGAGAAAACGATACATTTTAACAACATATGTCAACAACATATGTCAACAACATATGTCAAAAACATATGTCAACAACATATGTCAACAACATATGTCAACAACATATGTCAACAACATATGTCAACAACATATGTCAACAACATATGTCAACAACATATGTCAACAACATATGTAAACAACATATGTCAACAACATATGTCAACAACATATGTCAACAACATATGTCAACAACATATGTCAGCAACAAAGTTCATTTGATATTTTTTTAATGACAGTTACATTCTAAGAGTTCAAAATTGATGGGGAATACCTGGTAGGTTGTTGGGTCTGAAGAGAATCATGGGGTGGCTTCATGAGATCGTTTTCTTTTGGCATGCCTCTTGTAAGTGAGTTCCGGAGCATCCCTAGACACAGATCAGCAGTAATCCGTAAGTATTGCTTCATTCATGCTAATGGCCCTGATATCTTTGTTTCATCGCAGAAATATCCTGATGAAATCTTTCTCCAGGTTCATCACTGACAGCTCCAAAACTAGGAGAGAAAAATCTAGGTGGGAGTGGGGAAAATGAATTTTGGACATGTTGCATCCGAGTTGACGGTATATTTGCTATACTGTCACCAACTTTTTAAATACTGTCACCAAATGAGTGTAGTTATCATCTCCTTTGTTACCTTAAAATCCTCAATAACCCTCTTTAAAGCTTCCCAAGCTTCCTTTTCGTTCCCCTCCAAAACTCTGTCAACCGCTGGATCCTTTACAAGTTGTCCAATTTATAGCCCAACAAAAATACCTTCCTTAATTTTGCATTACTTAACATACAAAATTTGTCTCTTAAGTACTAAAATGCCTGCTCTTCTTGGTTCATACCTTTGACAAAATGTTTCACCGAAGCTAGCTTTATATAGAAGGATGTAGAAATAACATATTTTGGGTTTACGAGAGGCTCGGCAACGACATTTGACACGTTTGAGTTAAGATTTCTTGCACGCCGGTCTGCATAAATATAATATGGTTTTCTATCCCTACTGTCCACATATATAAAAAGCAGTACTATTTAGTGTACCCAGTTGCATTCCTAAGAATGCAGCGATGATTTTTACATCGCCACAGATTTTCAACTTGTGTTCAGCATATTTGGTTGAGTCGAGGAGAACTATTATGTTTGTACAAGTCTCCTTCAGGTGTATTGCTTGACCAACAGGAATAGAAGGAAGGTGGTTGCCATTGTGAGGAAATACCCATTTCAAACTAACTTGAAAAAGTCTATGAATAACCTGAATTCAGTTGGATCATGGCTCAAATTCAAACATTTCATCAAGTTATTAACGTCGCCGCAAACAACAAAATTGTTTTTCTTCTCAAAACAATGAAGCAGATCCCTCTGACGTTGTCTGTAATATGAGACCCTGATATCACGTTGGAGAAGATTCATTTGCTGCAGTCTTGACCCTAAAAGTTGTGCTTTTCCACTGCTTCCACGTGAAGGTCTCGAATAAGATCACCGAATTCCTCTGGACTCAGTCTATGCAGTCTATCATCTTTTTCCTCAAAATCAAGGTCATGGGATGTGTAAGGTTGGTTACGTTCTTCTTCTTCCACACTGTCTTCATTTTGTACTTCAAGCTCATAATTTTGAGGTAGAGTAGAAATTGGTAAACTATCTGAATGTGGAATAGGTCGAATAGTCGACGGAATATTCGGGTACTGAACTGTTCCTCTTCTTTATTTATAATCCTGCTTTTATAGGTGAATTCGCATGATGAGAAATACCATCTGCATGATCATTTGTATGGTTTGTAGGTTCCCTCTAAACTACAGGCACAGCAAAAGCCGTAGATCGTTTTGTATTTTTCAACTATTCTCATAATATAATGGAACAAGAGTAGCAACAGATATATCGAGCCTATGAGCAAACTCACGGTCACAGCCACAGTAATTATGTTCATAACATACAAACAAGTGAAGAACGTTGTGTTTTGTGAGTTGACAGGTGTAACTTCAGAAAACAAAATTTTCTCCAAACTGAAAATTTTGACTATAAAAATGACATGTCATTTCCAATCGGTCATTTTTATGGTGATTTTTGAATTCAGTAGATGGAAATACATAGGAATCAACTATTTTTGAGCCAGAAACATTTACATCGTTGGTCAGTGTAGCCTGAGGGAAGTGCTAACTAGAGATAATCGGTAGCTGATGAGCATGGTTCAGAGCCCACATTAAACCATAGGTCCAGTCCCTAACACCCCCAATTGCTGATGTGCCTCTAATCCTAAATTACATCTCTTGCAATTATATATTGAACATTTTTGACTTTTCCCATCTTTTTATTAACTGGATATTTTTTCATTTAGAGAATCCGGTAATTAGAAAAATAACTAATAATCGGGGACTGAATATAAATCGGGTGTATAAAAAGGCTGAGGTATCATCCCAGTAAAAAGTTAATAATTTTTTATCCCATAACTATCTGTTTTGATTTCTTTTGTCATCAGGAATATACAACTTAGCGTTAAACTATTTGCGGAAACTATTATTTTATTTAATATATTAAGCCTATGGTATGAATTTATCCTTGTCTATTGATTTATCTATAGGTTACACTAAATTAGTAAGCAACTGAAAAAATAAAAGACATTTGATTCAAAATTATATAATAAATACACTAAACAATTTATTTAGTTCATTACCTCTTCAAATAACTTCTATTTTTCAGGGAAGGAATATTTCAAAACATTTTGAAACCGAAAATGAATAGAAATATATTGAATAATTGTTAATAAATAAGCTAAATTCCGCTTCAATTCCGAAGCAGACTTTATTGAATTTTGTTAACTGATGCGCAAACTATTAATATCGCAATATTAAAAAGTAAATTTTCGAGAGCGAAAAATATGAAAGAAATTTTAACAAATTCTAATATGCTTTAAAAAATGTTTTAATAAAATCGGATGGCTTTGATTGACTTATTACTTTTTACCATATCTTAGATATGATAATAAGATCTCAAGTAGAATATTACTGTAAACAAATTTTTTTTTGCAAAATATATAAGAAAAATTAAAATCATTTAAGGTATATTAATCGTTTTTTTTTGGTTTGGTTTGGTTTGGTTTGGTTATGCAGTATTCAATAAAACAGTTCATATGCTTAGAAAAATAAATTAATTATACCAAATTAAAGAGGAAATATTATTCTCTACTACATTACAATATTTAAATTTTACAGTATAAGAACATTCCATAATCCTGATCAAAAATGAAATAAGATGACGGTTTCCTTATATTATGGAATTTCCAAGAGCTAAAGTTAGCAACACCGTTTTAGCACAATAAGTTGGCTTGGTTTTCTTTTTGTTTCACTAAGTTGGTTGGGAAAATTCTTATTTTAAACATCCCAATAATCTATATAATACATGTTTATGATACATAAAGGATAAAAATAGAAAAAAGAAATATAAAAGGACAAATAAGAGGTATTGAAAAAAATAGAAATATTAGTTTCGTGTATGGGTATGTGTATAATAATAATAATATAAATAATAATAATAAAATAAAAAGGAAATGAACAAGACTGGATATAGAGACCGACTGCAAACAATATGGAAAGACAAGTATCCTGAAAGTGAATTATCCGAACAAAGACTCTCAGATCAAGTACGCTCGGTTCTTAAAAGGAAAGCACTATCAGATGCAGAACTCGATAATATCAAAAGAAATATTCGGAGAAAGTCATTTATTGCTTGAACCAGCCTAAATTCACCAGTACGGCCGATTACTGACCAGGTGGCAGAAAACAATCCTGAAACTACATCACTTTTTATGGAATATGATGCTAAGTACAGAGGTATACCCTTGGAACTGCGCCCCAGACTTCCCAAACTTCAACTCACCAGGGAAATAAAGAACGCAGTTGCATCTGTAAATGCTAATATAAGGGGAATGATTGATTGATGCTCGAATAATCAATATTCTCAATCATCTAATGGGAAGCTGGAGAACCAGTCTGTGTTTGAAAGACTACAGGACTGCTGAGATTGCTATTAGAAGAGGAATATTTCAAGGCGACAGTCTGAGCCCACTCTGGTTTTGTATGGTTCTTAATCCCTTGAGTCGTATGTTGAACAGTAGTGGTTACGGCTACAGCATTGGCGAGCGAGTTGTGCTCTGGCATCTTTTCTATGTCGATGACTTGAAACTATACGCAAAAAATCAACATCAACTTAGAAGTTTGCTAGAATTAGTCAAGTCATTTAGCCAGGCCATCAAAATGAAGCTGGGGATAGAAAAGTGTGCAGTATTGCACGTGGAAAAGGGAAAAATCACCCAATCTCAAAACCTTACATTAATGGACAATGTCACAACTATTCCAGCCTTACGCCCACATGAAACTTATAAATATCTAGGATTCCAACAAGACCTCAATACAGATGAAAAAATAAATAAACAAAAAATCAAAGATGAGCATTTTAACAGGGTCAACAAAATTTTAAGAACATATTTAAACGCAAAAAACAAAGTAATTGCACTCAACACCTGGGCCGCTCCAATACTAACCTACGGAATACACCTTCGGAATTTTAAACTGGTTCTCAACTGAAGTGAAAGCCCTGGATCGCAAGCTCCGCACTACGTTAACCAAGCATCGGATGTTGTATCCAAACTCTGCTATTGAAAAGTTGTATTTGTCTCGAGATAGAGGCGGCAGAGGAATTGTCAGCTTTGAAGAAGCACAGCAAAAAGAAATAGACGGGTTAATAAAATATTTTCGGTCTAAATATCTCCCATTCTTCAAAAACTTGATTGGGTATGATGTGGCTCTTTTGCCTCTAAATTTAGCGATGGTACAGTCTATCTATAAGAATTTTAAAGAAGACCTAAAAAATCAGTGGCAAAGAAAACCCATGCATGGAAGGTTTTATAACAACCTAAATCAAGAAGACGCAGACCCCAGAGCAAGCAACACCTATCTAACCTCTGGATATCTGTTCACTGAAACAGAGGGAGCTTTAATGGCAATCCAATATCAAGTGGTCCATACTAGATATTATAAGAAGCATATCATGAAACAACTCCTAAACACAGCAAAATGCAACATATAACGTAACATAAAATGCAACATATGCAACAAAGAAGAAGAAACTGTTCAACATCTCATTTCGGCTTGCACCTATTTAGCTCCAACTGCTTACTTAAGCAGACATGACAATATGGGAAAGTTATCCACTTAAAGATAGCTCAGAGAGCTGGCCTAGTAAACCAAGAGTTGCCTCCTTATAAATATCAACCTCAACCAGTTATTGAAAACACCACAATAAAAATCTTATGGGATACATCTCTAATAACCGATCGAAGTGTGGTGAACAACAGGCCATACATGGTGGTTGTGAATAAGGAATACAAGATATGTCACATCATTGATTTCTCTGTCCTCCTGGATGAAAATCTGAATAAGGCATATAAACAAAAAGTGCAAAAATACCAAGAACTAGCTGATGAAATTCGAGATATTTGGCATATGAAAAGAGTTACTGTTACACCTTTTATAATATCCGCGAATGGCCTAGTGCATAAACTATCATTGGAGCACTTAAATGATCTTAAAATAGAATTCAATACCATAAATTGGATGCAGAAGGCAGTCATACTCGGAACAACAGCAATTATCCTTCGAACCCTTTCGACTTGACCACAGAAGTGTGTGGAAAAAAAAAATTAAAAAAAAAATTATTGAATCCTCAAGACAATACAAATATGCATGGATCAAGTCAAAACAAGAACATGTACATTGCCACACTTCTGTGCATACAAAGAATACATAACGTTTAAACCTACATATAAATATTTTATTCTTGATAAGGTATATAATTTAATAATTTAATATTTTAATAAAGTATTTATTCAATCCCCACAACAATAAAAATATCCATAATTAAGTTGGATTGACAGAATTGACAGAATGTTCAGCGACACGACCTCAGAAATAATACATGAAATGATAATCTTGCACAAATAAACTTTGTATACATAAATAAGCATTGAATCTAATTATTGATACGACATATATTCTTCTAAACTATAAAAACTTTGACTTATAAGAAATTCGCGGACTAATTTTTTAAATTCGTTGTCATTCTGAACATGCTTAAATCGTTGTGGCAACTTATTATACAGCTTCACACCCCTATAGTAAACATTATGTTCAACTATCTTACATGAATATATTAGTAAAACAAGTTCATCGGAGTCTCGTGTGTCATAGTGATGAAAATCACTATTTTTTACGAATGCTACAAAATTTCGCCTAACAAAGATGATAATCTTCAAAATATATAGTGATGGTAGAGTCATAATCCTGCACTGTTTAAAAATTGGTCGACATGTTGCCAGTAGTGACACCCCACCCATTATACGAATTATCTTTTTTTGTATTTTAAAAACACGCATCAGATTAGGCGACCCACCCCAAAATATCAAGGCGTACCTAGCGCGACTGTAAAACTCTGCATAGTAATATAAATGCACAATATCCGTGGTACCAACCCGTTTCAACCTATAAACAGCATATGACGCAGCAGCTAATTTCTTGCATAGTTCAGCTATGTGTTCATCCCAGCAAAGTCTGTTATAGTGTGTGTTCGAGGAGTAAAAGCAATAAAACTGGTTTTGTCCACGTTAAGGGATAACTTATTGTTCGTAAATCAACTATAAAATTTATTGAACATTCCCTGTACCGTTTCAATAGCTCCCTGCATGTTTTTATTTCCTGTTAAATAGCTGCTATCATCAGCAGACATTCCCATATTTCCGCTACTGCAAACATCTGGCAGATCATTAACAAAAATTAAAAATAATAGTGGACCCAAAACAGATCCTTGGGGCACTCCAGAAATAATCCTTAATCTTTCAGATGTTGCTTCATCAATCTGTACAACTTGGTGTCGGTCAAACAAGTAAGATTGTAACCACTCTCTCACCCGACCTCTTAAGCCGTAGTGATGAAGTTTGTCCATCAGTATTGCGTGATCCACCAGATCGAAAGCCTTACTTAGATCCATAAACAGACCAACACATTTGCAATTATCGTTTATGTTTTCATATATCTTGTTTAAAAATTCACAGATTGTGCTGTGATGATTTCAATACATTAAAGCGCACAAGAAAGGACATGATCTGCTTATACACTATACGCTCCAACAGTTTAGATAACGTAGGTAGAATAGCTATTGGTCTATAGTTGGAGAAGAAGAGCCGGTCACCTCTCTTGAAGACAGGAATTACTTTTGATGTTTTTAATGCCCTCGGAAAAATACTAGTTTCCAGAGACCAATTCACTAGATATGTTAACGGTATTATTAATGAGTTGATAGACTTCTTCAGTACAACTGAAGGAATATTATCTAGCCCCACAGAATTTGTATTTTTTAGTTTCCTTTCTGTTTTAATTATGTCATATTGGTTAACTGGCCATAATATCATAGAGTTTTGAATTGGAGTCACTTGTCTAACTCTAGTAGCAGCCATTGAACTCACCAACACGTTCTTAGGAAGATTAACAAAGTATGTATTAAAACAACTAGCAATTTCATACTTGTCTTTCAAAGTAATTTCATCCTCATACCTTATGGCGCTTATGTTAGTTCTTGTATTGCGGTTTTTTGAATGTTATTGTTTATTATTTTCCAAGCCGTTTTTGACTTGTTCTCCGATTCAAAATATTGTTTCACATTGTAAAGCAGTTTAGCTCTTCTTATAACCTTTCTATAAATTGTTTTGTACACCCTATATATTTCAGCCTGAAATACGTCATACCAATCTTCCCTGCTCAGATACAGCTGAAATACCTTCATATTAGTTTCACTATAATGTCTTTTAAATTTTGTTATTTCATGAAGATTTCATGTAATTGGAATCTCTATCAACTGAGCCGAATGATCAGACAGACAATTACTCCAAACAATACAAGACATTTGTACATATGTATTCAATTACATCCAATTTGTACATATGTAATCTATAAAAGTAGCCGATCTTTCTGTGGTACGAGTTGGTTCCTTTACTGTATTACATAACCCATAACTAAGTAGTAGATCCTTTAAGTTACTAACAATATTAATATTTTCCTTATAATCTATATTTAAATCCCCACATAAAACACATTTGCAATTTATTGGAAGGCGTAACTCATAAAGAAAGCTATCCAATTTTTGAAAAAAAATATCCATATTAGTATTTGGAGCTCGATACAAATTCAATACACAAATTAAGTCATTCTCAAACTCAATATAAATGCGGCAAATTTCAAATATACCATCACTACTATATTTATTTGTTCTCTCTATTTCTTTAATGCATGAACTCAGCTTATCACTAACAAGTATCATGATCCCAACACCATTTGAATTTTCTCTACACTAAGCAGTACCCATTTGATAATTATTCATTTTGTATAAGTTCATTTCACTGTCTGTTACACACATTAGCACAATAGCACATTGATCATGTTTACCCCGCTCTTCAGCTAATTGCTATTCATCAATAGAATAACTATTTTTTTTCCTTTCTATTTCCATTCTACGCTTGTAAACAGGGCAATTCATATCAAAAGCAGAGTGCTCCACATCATATCTCACACTTTGTGTTGTGTTTGCCTTCTTACAGTTCATACATTTAAAGTTAGAATTTGTACATTCTCTTGCCACGTTATTGATTCAGCCGCATCTGAGGCATGCTTCTTCTTTATCACATTCTCATTGAACATGACCATATTCCCCACACTTAAAACACCTATACACCGATATATACTCAAAAACTCGACAGACTGAGAAACCTATGCACAATTTTCGTCTCGATTCCATAATGGACCAAAATGTTTTTTGGTCGCATTCTACGATCGCCATATAATTCGTCTTAATTTTTTTCACAACCGTTACTTGTAGAGCAGTCTTCTCATGTAAAATAAATTTATTCTGCTTAAGTAAATGTGCCTTTATGTCTTCCTTACTGCTATTTTCTTCTATGTCTAATATCTTTATATTTGGATATTTATTTTTCGGCGTTTTTATATTGTATTTGCTTTTCAGTTTTTTTTCTACCGTGGTTTTTAGTTTGCTAATCTCCTCTTTAGTATTACATTTCATCAGTATACCGCCATCTTTTACATGTTTCATTTGAATGACACCGACTTCAAGATCTGTTGGATTGACGACATGTTTTATGGCTTCTTTGGTTTTTTTGTTGTCTTGTCTTGCCTTGGGCTCAACAACTAATACTTCATCTTTAGATTTTTTGCTTATTTCTGCATACGTACTTACTTATTTTTTCGTTAGTCTTCCGCGTTAGACTTCCTGCTGTGATAGTTTCTCCCTTGGTAATTTTTTCTAGCTCTTTTTTTATAGTATGTTTGAATTGCTCGAATTCCTTTTTAAACCCATCAGCCCAATTAACAACTTCGACACAATTACGGCAAAACCATTTAAGACCTGGTAAATTCTTTATTATTTCCAGATTAAACGTGCTGATGCAAGCTGTATAGGTATAGTTTTCGATCGATATAGTGAAGAGGGGAAAATCTTAAAGTACGATATAGAAATCACTTTTCAAAAAAATTGAGAGCCAGAAATAAGAAAGGACAATATTTGAATAGACCCATGAGCAGCGGCGGTTCGTGGGGAAAAAATAGGTATGGTACGTATAACCAAATTTTGGAATGGGGATAGGGAAATGCGTCGCACCAAAAATTTTAGATTTCTTAGTATCATACACACACTTTGCTGTATAGAAATATGAGTGTAACTGTCAGACATTAAATTTTCAAATAGGTACTTAGATAATAAAATTTTGCTAAACTCACAGTAGGACCATGACCATTAAATCTGTTTGTAGTTGAAGTCCATCCTTCTAAATTTCTGAGCAGCAAAGTGGTCGATGACTTGATCATTAAAATTTGAAATTGATTTTACAACTTTTATTTTCAATAGATAGCATTGCTAGCGCGCACAGCCGTTCCTGGCCTATAGTGTTTCTTAGAAATGTTTTGATTCGTTTGAGGGTAGAGAAAGATCTTTCGCTTTCCATAATCGTCATACGGACGGTACACAAAACAGCCAGCAATTCCACAGAATCACTAAATGTTTATGTTAAATTGTTTTGGATAAACATTTGTTACAGCGGCACAGCCCCACTGTGTCGCTGTAACGTCCCGTGAGTACATTACGGAGAGTACATTTTTTAATTTTAAGTAATTTACGTTTGCAGTTTACACACAATTTTAATGTCTTCATTAGGATAGACGGCTCCATATTCACCAAATTATTCAGTTTGAAATAAATTTGCAACAGTTAGGTATACAACGAAACTAAAACGTTCATGAACCTTTATGGTTAAGGCATCACATATTTCCTTACATATCCTGACATTCGAATTGGGGTCCTCCTTGACATTATTTTTTATCAGTTAAGTTATCAAATTCTTGATTAATTTGTATTTCTATATTGTCTCTAATATTTTGAACGGCTGTTGAAAAAGTTACCAAATTCTTCTTAACTTTAAGTGCATCTAGTTGCCTGCTTTGCAGTTGATCAAAGAGAATGTCGCAGTGAGGCATTATTTTATTGAACAAAAACAACCACAATTTAAAATTATCATCCACCAAATAATTTGTTGACTCCTGAGCTTGATTAATAGAATCTTTATCTGACTCGGCGTCCATACTTTCTTCAAAGCATGTTTGCAGTTCTTTTTTGTAAATGTAAACAGTTCACACATTTAGACGTAAAGTTCCAACTGGTAGGGTTCACATGGGGTAGACGCTTTTCACAACGCTGTCTAGAACAGTCGTCCTTTTGAATGATCGAGAATGAAAGAAAGCGGGAAATGCACACAGATTTGCAAAAAACACCTTTACACCTTTTTTCTATTGTAAAACACCTTTCAATTATTAGATTTAATTGGTGAGCATAGCAGTAAATATACTCCGCATTATTATAAATATTTTTAATTTTGGCTTGTACTTCTCCGACTGGACCTCTCATCATAACTTTGGGCTATGAGTTTCTTAGATTCTTTATCTAAGTTCTTTGTCTGTTCTTATCTCTGTTCTAAGTTCTTTGTCCTAACTCGCTTAGCACCGTAGAATTTCGTCTGCCATTCCTTCTGATGTGTGATTTTTTGGTATTAAAACACCTCAGAAATTCTCGTAAATTTCGCCATTATTAAAATATCTGATCATAAAAACCATCCGCATTTGAATCAATTTTCATAGCGCTTTTTCCATTCCGATTGAGGTGTCTCAAGACCATGTATTTTGAAAGCATCAACCGTTTCTTCTTGCATCGAAAATCGTCGATCACGTAGTATATTCTTCACGGATGGAAACAAAAAGAAAACATTGGGTGCCAAATCATGATTGTACGACGAATGACCTATCAATTCGATGTTTTGATCGGTCAAATATGGAGTTGTTCGGTTCGATGTGTAAGAGCTCACGTTGTCATGGTGGAGAATGATCCTGCACTGCTGGTTGTTTTTTGTTATTTCTTCAAAGACTCCCGGCAAATAAATAGTTGTATACCATTTAGAAATGACCATTCTAGGATTATCTAGAGGCACTGTAGCCACATGCTCATTTATCCCAAAAAAGCAGGCGGCCTCAAACGTCTTCGAAGTGCTTCTTGCGCGAACAACTGTTGTTGGGTTTTGCTCAATTTAAGAGACTGATACAGTCAACTGCTGTTTACTTTCGGGTTTATATGCATAGATCCAAGATTCGTCACCTATGTACATATATACACAGCTTTTGACGCACCAAGATTGTATTTTTGATTGAGCATTTTTTGTACCAATCAACACGAGCCTTTTTTAAGCGATTGTCAAATTATGCGGAAACAACGCGCACAAATCTTTTTCACGGCTAAAGATTCATATAAAATTTTGTGTATGCTTGACATATTAATCCCCAGGGATACCTCAATCTCATGATATGTCACATGCGATCTTGTTTTATCAGTTCACGCACAGTATCTATGTTTTCCGGCACAACTGAGTTTGGACAACGTTCTTTAAATTTGTCCACGGCCATGATTGAATTCACTAAACCAGTGCATACCGTGACTTTAGATGGTGCTTCATCGCCAAAAGTCGAAAATAATGCACGTCGACAGTCGTAGTCAATCGTCGCATGAAAATTATCATGAGTTAATTCCATTGGCTTAGATGAAATTTTCAAAACAACACAAAAATCTCGTCCGTATGACAAAACGTTCTGAGTACGTATACAGCCAACAATGTCAAACTTTACGATGTATGTCAGATGGCGCCTAGCAACACCATTGTTATCAATTCTGGATACATAAATAGCAACCTTTGTATTATGTATATTGTATATGTTTTTTATTATATTATTGTATTGTGTATTGTATTAATAAATTCCTAAAGATATTATGATTTAAAATATATAGAGTAAAACTGGTATAGAACTGGATTGTTTAATATTATTTTATTAGAAATACTTACATTCGTGTTATTTTTATTTATACTAATCAAGTAGGATGTGTAGAAATTACCTGAAAATAAGAAAAAAAGATTTAAAATTGCCGTATCTCTAAATTGTTATATATTTATAAAAAATATTAAAACATAAGGTCTTTGAAAAAAAATTTACTATAAAACTGCCTTTCTGGAATGTCCCAGGCCTTTAAAAAGGTGGTTTGATGATTTTGTTGTTAAATTTAATACACATTTTTCTAGTCGTTCTATGTAGTAAATAGTTTTCGAATAAGAGAACTCTGAAACTTAATAGCGGCAACATCGTTTAAAATGTAAATGTCACTTTTCATGCTCATACATCCGTTCATCATTTCGTTCTAAAAGGTCGTTCGAGTTGTCATACATATCCCCAAATAGCAAAAAAAAAATCTTGGACGCGTTAATTCTCGAAATGGTTATGTGAACTGTCGACCAAGATCATGCAAACTCACGCCTTTGGGTTATTTTTTGTGGGGTTATATTAAATTTCTCATTTTACTGATAGAAGCTCCGAATAATTCATGATCATAAACGATATATTTAGGGAAATCACGCGATATTTGTGAAGGAGTAATCGAAAATTTGGACTTCAGAGTGTATACGATCAGACGAAGCCGAGGGGGATATTTGAACGACATTATTGTCAAAACATAATGTCATTATTTATTCTGAGATCACAGCACCACATTTAATTGAAGCAGTCTAGTATTGTACCTGATCTACTCAGCAGATATTCAGTTCTCGGCTTCACCACGACATAACACAGATGATACTGCAATATTATAAAAATTTGAAAATCTGACATCTGCTTCAGTACAGTTACATACATCATTAGAAAACATCCAGTACTGGTTCAAGAAATAGAGAAAATGGGAAAATGGTGAAAAATCTATTCAAAGTACCTTAACGTTAAGACAGACATGTATGAAGATAAATATTTACGTTACAGAATAATTTCAATGTGACAGTGCAAATGTACAACATATTTATGTGCAAATTATTTAAATATTACAAACTCATTTTAAAACTCATATTATATTATTTCTCTACATAATCTCTTTTTAGCTCGATGCACTTTTCCCAGCGATGTTCAATAGCTTCGATTCCCGGTTTATTTTGAGAATCGTATAGCTCCTTAAAATAACCGTCAATCGCAGACTCCACCTCTTCATTGTTGGCAAATCTTTTACTACCGAGTCATTTTTTCAAGGATCAAATAAGGTACATGAGGAAGCAATTCGAACATTAACACATTGATTTTGGCCATCGCGATAACGTATGTGTAAACTGGTGCTTTGTCTTGATGAAACAAAAAATTTTTTTCGCCAAATGCAGCCAGTTTTAATAGTTCCCATAATACTGGCCGTTGATTGTTTTTCCTTTCTGAAGATAATGAATGAAAATTATCCGACGCGCACCCCAAAAAACTGACGCCATGACCTTGCCTGCAGACGAAACTGTCTCCGCCTTCTTTGGAGCTGATTCTTCCCTTTCAGTCCATTGTTTTGAATGTTCCTTCACCTCAGGTGTGAAGTAATGGACCCATGTTTCATTCATCGTTATGAATCGACGCAAAAACTCTTTAGCTTTATTCCTGAAAAACTTCGCCAGGATGACCAATTTTTTTCCATGTTAATAGAGTCTCTGAGAGCGTCCACTATTATTGGAATTCCATATATCGTGAGAAATTTTGAAACGGAAGACTGGCATTATCAAGAGAAAGTAATCCTGTAATAATCGAAGTAGTACTTTTGGGCTGTGCCAGCAGATTTTTTTATATTTCAAAATAATGGTTCCTAAGTTTGTGTAAAATGTAGAGGATACTGTAGAAACTATTTCAAACAATAACAGAAAACACAAATGAGTGACTCAAAATGGCTTTCTTATTTTTGAAAACATTCTCCTTTTACATTAATAAACTTTCGCGTCACAAGTTAAGAAGTTGTGATTTCCGAAATTTTATTTACATATGCATCATTTGTCGGATCAGATTTGACATTATAGACCAATCATCACCCAACATTCAAAACATTATAAACCAATGATCACTGACAGTTTGATTCTTTAAAGCCATTGTCTAGAAAAATAACAAAAAATGATGCAATATTTTTTTTAAACCGCGTAAGCGCACACCTATTGTAGATTTTGCTCCATTTTGGAATACCTTAATGGTAAATTTTTTTTTGCTTCGGCTTCGTAATAGTATATCCTAGTTTTGTTAGCGATAACGATGTATATCGACGTACTGGAAAAATCCGGTTCACGAAAAGAATTGTTACGGACTACCAAGTGACTCTAGGGAGTTCAAACTGGTATTGAAGATGCATCAGATCCTGTATGTATTTATATATGTAGTACAAATATCTTCCGCATCATTTCTTTAAATTTCTACTGTTTGCTATCACAAACATCTTAATCTGGAGAGGTTATTATAGGAACATGATCAAATCTTATCATGTAGATTAATCACGATCTTGACTGACACAATATTAATCGTTAATCTTGATTCAATATTGCTCGAATTGTGGCTATTTTAACTAAAATCGGATTTCCTATTAACCATAATATTAACAATGAACTTTAGTTACAATATTCCATAATCTATAGATAATGCAATGCATCGACCGTTTGTTATTTCACAGTACGTATAGTAAATTATAATCGGATTTCAGAAAAGCGGTAATTCAAGGCATTATAAGTTTGTCGGTATTATGGTTTCAGTAATTGCTTGTTTTAAAATAGAAAAATTGTAAAATATTTTAACGTTAATATATATATGTATGAAAGTGTTTTCAAAGTTGAGCCATTTATTTTAACAGGTTGTAGAACTCGTAAAAATAAGTATTTTACCAAAAATCATTTATATAAAATTTGCAAAATAAAGAAGTTATTAACAGTTATAAAATTTGAAAACAGACCTGACTTTTTGATTTGCTTGACCAATGCGTTGTAAACACATAAAGTGTCAAGTATTTGTATACTGCTGATACTGGCTATGAGTAGTTTTTTTGTATTCTTGTACGATATTTCTTTTGAGTGCGATGTTTGATTTGACCAGTGATAATAATTCCTTAATAGTGCGTGTTTAATTTTTGGGTACTTTTTGCTATTAAAATGCCACACGTTTATAAAAACAATGAACTAGTGGACATAATATTAACTTACGGGTAGTTCCTACAAAATGCAACACGCAGCATGTCGTTTGTACGCGGAAAGATTTCCATTAAGAAATCATCCGGCTCGGCGGATGTTTGTACATATAGTTATAATACTTCGCGAAACAGGGTACTTAAAGGCACAACGTTGGAAGACCTCCTCCACGCAAAATGGCTGAGATTGTGGAAGAAATTTTAGAAATTGTCGAAAACAAGGTCAAGCTGAAGTTGATCATAGTAAAGTGTAGAAGACTATACGGTAAGAACACTTTTATCACTATCATTATCAACGGGTACAACCATTACAGCTCAATGGTTATCCTAGAAGAGTTGAATTTTGTCAGTGGCTTTTACATCAGTACAACAAAAATGAAAATATTACCAAATTTATTTTAGGTACAGACGGGGTCGCATTTAAAAGGAATGGAGTAAATAATCTTTGGGCTTTAAAAAAATCGCTTGAAAAGTACGTGAAAAGAACCCATTTGTAGCACAGATTTTCAATAAATGTTGGATGTCGAATACTTACTTTATCTTCAAAAATAAATTCTTTAAATACATTTGTGGAGCTCCTATGGGCTCCTCTCTTTCTCCGGTCATAGCCAATATTTTATGGAAGATTTTGAAACCCAAGCCATTAACTGCTGTCCGTTGAAATCTACATGCTGGTTCAGATATGTAGATGACACCTACGTCATTTAGCCGCATGGAATATAATCTCTAAATCTGTTCTTTTCTTGTTTGAAAAGTATACACCCCCAGATCCAATTTTGCAATGGAGACTGAAAACAATTCTGCCCTTTCTTTCCTTGATGTTCTAATATCAAAAAGACTAAATCGAAGCTTTTCCTATATATTCCTATAAACCCAATATGTATATAACAGCACAACAAAATGTTCCTCATTTATTAACGTGTTTAAGGTACCTAAAAATCTAATTAAGTTAATACTAATATAAATATAATAATATTAATATATAATAAGTTAAAAATAGTAATAGTAAGATACTCAAGATCCTAGAAATTACCGCCAAATACTCAAGATCCTACAAAATATCGCCCTATAACCTGCCTCCCCACGATATACTTGTATAAAGCCATAACAGCTTGCATTAGTGATCGCAATAATATCATTACCGTGCAGCAGAAAGTCTGTACTAAAGGAGCAATGGGTTGCAAATAAGAACTGATTATTGATTCAGTCGTTTACAATCAGGCTTATGCCAAGAAACGAAATATTAACATGGCATATATATCATATAAGAAGGCCTTTGATTCTGTACCATACGAATGGCTTATAGAAATCTTAAATATCTATAAAATTAATCAGACAATAATAAATATTTTGAAGAGCTTCATGTCAGTGTGGACACTGACTAAAATCCAACTTAGGGCGGGTGACCATAATATAACAGTTACATAAATTCCAATCAGAAGAAGTATTTTTCAAGGAGATTCGTTCATTTCTCTTTGGTTCAGTATCGCCATGAATCCACTCTCAAACCGACTGAACTTTACCAAATATCATTTTGGCTTGGAAAACAATGGTCAACCTATGCGGCTAAACCATTTGCTCTATATGGATGATCTAAAATTATTTGCTTCATCAAACAGTCACCTACAACAAATAGTGGAAGGATTCTCCAGTGATATACGAATGCAATTTCGACTGGAGAAGTGTCAATGTAAACATCAATACAGGAAAACTGGGAAACAGAACGGACAAAAGATCGAGACATTGAATGCTGTAGATACATATAAGTATCTGGGTATGAAACAAGCACGCCGAATTGATCACGGCTTAATGAAAGAAGAGCTTACCTGTCAATTTATCAAAAATGTCAGACAAGTTTTGAGGACAGACTTAAATAGCAAAAACATGCCTAAGGCTATCAACACCTATGCATGTTCGGTGTTAAACTATTCGTTCGGGATAGTTAACTGGAGCGCAACCGACTTAGAAAATGTGCAACGTAAGATCAGGACTTAGGAAAACACCACCCTAGAAGTGCAGTTGAACGCACAACACTGCCGCGATAAAAAGGCGGTAAGGGATTAGCCCATATTAATAAGCGACTGGACCAACAAATAGGAAATCTGCGGAAATATTTTTTGAAGTAGGCGGAAACGTCTATGGTACATAAAGCTGTATGCCAGGCTGAAGAGAACAGCCTCTGCAGGGGAGACATTTGAATGAGATCACCCAGGAACAAGTCGACATATTAGCGTCGAACTACTGGCTGATTCCTGGACAGATGTTTCCGGAGACAGAGGGTCTCCTACTGGTAATACAAGACCAAGTTATACCTGCTAGAAATTACCTCAAGTACATAGTTCGGGGCGGATATGTGGTGGATGATCGATGTAGATATGGGTACCAGGTCTCCGAGATAATCCAATATATAACAGGGGGCTGTGAAGCATTTGCAATAACACAATATAAAGAAAGTGGGGCAGAGGCAAATATCATTCATCAAAAATTGGCAATAAAACTACAGCTAAAGGAATCAGAAAAAGTCCCATACTGCAATTACAATCCGCAACCAGTTCTGAAGAACAACAGTTACAGACTGTATTGGGACCGAACAGTGCTTAGTGTTCGGGGGGGATAGGATATGAAGTCCGTCGAAACAATATTGATAGCATTGTCATCAACTGGAATCATCCCAAAGAACCTGGTAAAGAATATTAAAAGATTGGGCCTCATGGATCACCCTTTTAGACCCATACAGAAGGCTGCTAGAAAGACATCCACCGTCACCACTACAACCGTGCGGCCCGAAAACATGGAAACGGCTCCCACAGAGCTTAATCCTTCTGATATCTAAGATATTTGGGATAAGTCAATGTTCCCCTTAGAGGGAGTGGGAATGCCTTTAGACTAAATCATAGTGATAGTAATAGTTAATTAAGTTATAAATAGTTAATATTTTAAAGTGACAAATAATCCATCAGTATTTATATTAATAGTTTCAAAATACGATGAATTTGGTTTGGTAAGAGTAAAATTATTTTGCTCCGTTGATTTTAGAATATTAGTTTAGACTTCCATCGATGGAACATGATATGCCGAGAATAGTTTGATATGCCGGAAGGATTCTATTCAATGTTTGCTCCGAAAATGGAAAATCATTGAGTTGAGAATATCATTCTTTTAAAGATATTGTTTTTATTTTAAACATTAGAGGTTACATACTGGTATTTCAATATACGTATTAAACTTTTGATATAGATTTTCCCCTTCATTAGTAAGAACGAAAAATTTTCCAGACTAGACTTGAATGTAAAGTTTCATTATTCTAAATTAATATTTTTGTTATAAATTTAAGCGGAGTTAAATCTCTCGGACGTTTTAAACAATTTAATTTTTTTTACAACATAATTTCCAAAAATGCTTAGTTCATTTCATATATATTTATATATATATATATATATATATATATATATATATATATATATATATATATATATATATATATATATATATATATATTATATATATATATGAAAATGGGAAAGGCTTCCCCGGTCGAGAAAAGTTGTGAACTCTGGGGAACTCTTTTCTAGCTGTCAGTGTAAAAGTCAGTGAAGTCTGGGGAGTAGGCAGATTGCGGCATCGAAGTAAATCCACTACATTCTGTTGAAAATGGCTTTGTCAGTATATTATTATAAACGTTGTGTTAATTTATTAGTAACCATTGATCGTGAGCGTACATATATATAAATTTTAAGTCAACCAGTATTGTATGTTTCTTCTTTTAAAGTATTTGCTCAAAATATTTTAAATATTCTTTAGACATTGCGAAAAACATACTTCTTGTATATGATACATACAAACAAAATAGGGACAAATATTTTATGACATCAAAGAGAAATTCTGTCTGGGCCTTAAAACATGCGGTCGTGCTTTATGCATATATATTTCAACAATACAAACAGAAACTCGTGACGAAACTTCCACAAGTGAAAATACCTTCACAAGATGGGATCGTGTTTCGGGATTGGTTCGGCATATATATTTTCAGATATAATACGAACAAGATTATAATTAGATAATTTTATAATTCCAAGGGCTAAATAACTTGTTTTAAGACTGGATATAAACAGTTTTCCAATAAGAGTGTGATAGCAAAATTAGGAAAGCAAATTACTGAAATTACTGAAAGGAGTGAGAGATTTTTTTTAAAGACGAAATATCTTTGAAGATATATACAATGTTTACTTTCAATAAGACTTGTCACATATCTCGCCAGATAATTGATTTATTGCAAGAAAAGTTTCGTAGATGCGTTACTTTCTGAAATGGTAATGTGAATTGGCCACCAAGATCATGCGATCTCATGCCTTTGTATTATTTTTTGTGGTTTTGTGGTGGATTCTCATATATTATTATATATGAGAATCAAAAACAATAATAAGATAAACTAAAATATTTTAATAAAATAACTTCTTGGAAAAAAATTTTGGGCTTTTGGACAAAAACCAATTATAAGCCAAATGACTTTGTAATTTTTTTATAATCCATTAGTGTTCATTTTCATATCATCCTGGTCTACACAAATAAATAAATTTGATAAGTCAGCAGCATAGCACGTTTTTATTAGTATTTCCAATGTCGTGTCCTTTGTAGCGGGGTAAAAAGCTGTTAAGAGCGAAGTCTTATCACTCAGGAGGTCGTAAAAAGGCGATTGCGTGTAGAGCTTTTACAATGTTGCCAGTGCAAGGTACTCATTATGAAAATATAACGCTATTAAACAAATAACTATAAAAAATAATTAGTATGAAAATTTACCTTTATTAATATTACAATTTATTATTATGAAAATAATAAATTTTGTTTAACAAATATCATAGATATAGATATGATGGAATGATATCATATAATTGTAGTAGTGGCTTAGGAACTTTGCTAAGTGATATCATTCACATTATTCGAGCGTACTTTTTAATTTGTTTTTTTATTATTTTGAATCATTCATTTTACTTCTTTCTTTAAATAATTTATTAAAGTTGGCAAAAACAGCTTTATTTTTATTATCTTGGGATTAATTTCAGCTATCGAAAAGTCTAGCTACTATTATACTTGATTAATAAAATAGTTTCCATAACAAAAATAGAATATTTTTAATACTTATAATAAATTACAGCTATCAAGAATGTACATATGCATTGTTTGTCAAATGCAAAAGTTATTTTATTTTATAAATTTTTAATTAACAATCATTTTAAAATGCCATCTTCTTTGCTCAGTACAAAAGAAAATACGGTTAGTATAATCGTTGATATATCGAAACATATGGTAAATATATTTCTGGAAGTTTTAAGATGAAATGATCCAACATTAATAAAAAGTAAGAACGGCATAGCTTGACAAAAATATTACTGATATAAAATTCTAATCATTATTAGATGAAGATTAAAATTAAACAAAAATAATTTGTAACATCATTAAATACTCGTCATAAAACTCTAATTGGTCTTTTATGTACCACTTACAAGAATAGGGACAGCCAAAAAGAGAGAAACAATAATTTATTATTAAAGTCGTATTACTGATAAGATAATTTAGTGACTAACAAAATTTAACTCGTGCAGAGTAAGACACCCATATGATGATAAAGACATAATATAATTTCTAAAATATAAATGTTGCAAAACTTTATGAAATCTAAGATTGTATTTTATATAAAAAACAGCAGGAATAAATCAAATCTAAGTGGACGGAAATACATGTAATCATATAAATAATGCATATTTTAAACCATATCACTATTACAACATAAGGATACAGTTTTTTTGATGAACATAACTAGATTTAAAAAAATCCAAAAAACCTCTAACATGGGCCGGGATAGAGAGGCAAACAAGAGGGAGACAGAAAACAAATGATAATTCGTTTCAAAGACAACTTGATAGGTATAGCAACTTTCCGACCGGTCTGCTTGCTGGTAAAAATTGTAAATTTATAAACTTTGTATTGCAATATTGAACGATACAATAAAACAGGACAAAAGAGATGTATTCGAAGATATTTACCACTGAACACCAATCACCTTTTTCAATTCCGCGTCGCGCGTTTCGTTAATCATATTAGCATCATCAGGAGATGATTAAATCTAATTCTAAAACTAACACAACGGTCAATAAGTCCCCGGTCGGACATATAGATGGCGTCGGTTACGAAAAATCCTTACCAGTGGTTGATTGTGCCAATCTTCAAACGTCATGTATCAAAATTGATAACAATCTGTCTATTAGTTTCTGAGTTTTTGTGCTGTAAATGATGCTATTTTTGTTATTTTCAAAACAATTAAAAAAAAAAGAAATTCGTACGTTGATTAAACATTGCTTTTTGATAAAGAAAAATACCGTTGAAGCAAAACAATGGCCTGATAAACATTACCCGGACTGTGCCCCAGGAAAATCAACCATAATTGATTGGTAAGGTGAATTCAAATGTGCTCGTACAAGCACCGATGTTGCCGAACGCTCTGGACGTCCAAATGAGGTGGGTACATCAGACAATATTAAAAAAATACAAAAATTATTTCGCAAAACCGTAAAGTAAAGCTGCCGGAGATAGCTGATGTGATGAAGATATCGAAAAGAAGTGTTAATATTATCTTGCATGAACATTTGGGAATGCGTAAATTTCTATCGAAATGGGTACCGCGTTTGCTCACAGCGGGCCAAAACAACAACGTCTTGATGATTCTTAGCAATGTTTGGAGCTATTTAAGCAAAATAAAAATTATTTTTTCTTGCGATATGCTACAATGGATGAAACATGGATCCATCACTACACACCGGAGTCAAATCGGCAGACAGATGAATGGACAACAGCCGGTGAATGCCATCCAAAGCTACCATCAACCATCGGCAAGCAAGGTTATGGCCTCTGTATTTTGGGATTGTTTATCGATTATCGATATTGGTGCATTTGAAGGACGAGATCGCCAAAAGGCTCCAAATGAATAAAAAAAATGGGTGTTTTACCAAGACAGTGCACCGGGTCACAAATCGTTGGCAACGGTGGCTAAATTGCATGAATTGCACTTCGAATTGCTTTCTCATGCACCGTATTCTCCAGAACTGGCTCCCAGCGACTATTTTCTTTTCTCAGAACTCAAAAAAATGCTCACTGGAAAGAAATTTCGCTTTAATGAGGAGGTAATTGCTGAAACTGAACTGATATTTTGAAGATAAAGGAAAATCGTTCTATAAAAAAGGTGTAGAAATGTTAGAAAATCATAGGAATGATGTATTGCTCTTCAAGGAGAATATACTGTGTGTTATATTTTATCTTAAACCCTATTATATTTATATGACAACCGTAAACTGAACGTATAAAAGTTATGAACCGCAAAGTTAACCAAGTGTTACAGTAGAAATGGCAGAATGATATGTTTTTTATTTCCCCGGTTCATGGTTTCCTTATATTGTTCTATTTGAATGTTTTCATATGGATCCAAATCCCTCTTATTATTTACAATTTGAACAAGACTTAAGTTACTAATATTCATATTATGGTCAAGCTTGAGTGCATGTTGGGAACACAACATTTCTCCCATATCAAATGTGGGAAACATGTTCTTTATATTTGGTTAATATAATAATATTGAATTTTGACAACTAACTATAAATTTTCCATTTTTTTCACGCGTACATTACACGGTTGTCATATGAATAGACCATAGTTTGGTTTTAGAATTAAATTAAATCACCTCTTGATGATGCTAACATGGTTAGCGAAACGCGCGTCGAGAAGTTAAAAAAAGTGATATGGTGTTTACTGGTAAATCTCTTCGAGTTTAGTATTGAACATCGAAGATTCCAATAGAAAAATTGATCTAGGGCTATATCTGACAAACATTTTTAAAATACCTGTTATAGTAATTCCTCTGAATTTTCTATTGCTATAGAGTTTACTTATATATAACTGAACATATTCTTGTAATTATTTTTTTTCTTTGTAATATGTCTTTTTAGGCAACTTATGTATTGTGTTAATTCCTGAACAAACCAAAAGGATCTAAGGGCTTATGAATAAATGGGAAAACACGATAAAGTTTCCAAAGTTTAAGCGTAAGATACGACAAGGCTTCCAAATACACCCATTTAGATATGTTTGCATAAGTCAAAGTAAATGACTTTCACTTTATTTAAATTGAATACGAAAAGTTTATGGGCGTTAGAGTTTCGCTTCAAGTCAATATTCATTTTAGTGTCTTAGATTCGAATTATTAAATAATGTATATATACCGTTCGGAAGATAAACTTCCGATATAAAATTTTTCAATATATTTGCATTAATTTGAGTTCAGCATTTGCCCATAATAAAATAAATATTTTAAAATAAATTAAGGAATTAACGTTACATATAAGAACACATATATAGAATAAGAAATAACATCGTAATGAATTTTATTGTTTGTCTAGTTGAATATTTCATAAATATATTTAATGAATTTCAAGTTAAATGTGATAAATGTTGTGATTTGGAAATGACAATTCATAATCAACTTTGTATAGGTTAACGTTTTGATTCTGAAACTACATTTTGACTAGTTATTTACATAGTAAGTAGTTCGTGAATTACTGGGTCAAGCTTACCAGCTTTTGAAAGACAAAATGATAAGAAAAAATTGTCAGCTACAAATAGAGCTGCCATTTATTATCGTAATTGTACACATATTATCAATTGTCTGCTTAAGTTCATTTAAAATATATTAACTTCAATATGTAGTGGTTTTTATCTAAAAATCATTTACTGACACAAGAAGTTTATAATTACATAACCAATTTAGTAGTTACCCCTTTATATCAGGATTTTAAATTTGGAAAATAGTTTTATGAATATGCATAAATTGCGGAAGACCTGAACACATCAAATGGCAATCAAAGAAAATGCTGATTTATTCCATGATCGAAGGATTGCAGTAAAATGTATAGCAGAAGCTTGTCGTCTTTTAATGTTGAAAACATTTCGGAACACAAATTGTGTCTTAAAAGTCTCTGCTTTTTGATTCTCGGAATTTTAATAACTGCTCAAAACCGCATAAGGCAAATTACCATTGATATTAATTTGGCGATAATTAACACGGGCTTAGAAAAGTTTTTAGAAGTAGCTGGGATCATTAATTTTATCTAGTGTCAAAGTATAAAGTATGGACTATTGGCATAAGGGATCAGGGTGAGATTATGGTTAGAAATTTTTGGAAACTTAAGATCAGGTTTTATTTTTTTGAAAACAAAAATATTCAGTCAACACTCCAGGTGAAAAAGATGGGTAGCCGTTCTAACATAGCCGATTTTAGTTTTGTTGGCTTCAATGAAATCGCCAAATAGAGACAACATTTTCGTAATGGAGAATATTTGAAAGAAATATAGTTGAAATGCGCATCAGTTCTCTTTGAAAATTTTGAGAACGAAGCAAAGATTATTCGATGAATAAAAGATATGCCTTTCGCAAGGAATACAGTGAAAAATCGGATCCGGATCCAGCAAAATATTTAATTCATCAGCTAACATGAATTAGTTTTTTCGAGTTAGTTTCTCTATGACTTGATGAAAGTAGGGGAGAGGGGGTCAATTGAACCGTGTGGCAATTGAACCACTCGACTTCGAAAAATGCGATAAAAACAAAAACATGAATTGTCCTTATTACCGCAATAAAATCAGGTGAGGTCAATTGAATCACAATCGTAGGAGCGGTTGAACTATCGAAAACATCAAACTTGCGCGCGCATCTCGACCTACACATTTGTTATTGTAATATTTTGTAGTGAATAGTTTATTCTTTAAAGATTATGAACTGATAATTGATTATTTAATAATTGTGATAAGTAAAGAAAGATCAAATTATTATTATCATTCAAAAACAACAGTTAATAGGTTTTGTTCATATAAAATCATTTTTGCCAAGTTCAGGTTATAATCTAAACTGATGACAGTCAATGTATAATAGATGTTTTTACAAATTTTTTAGTATTACAGTATTCTATAAATATAGTAATTAAATTAAAATTTATTTTTTATAGATATTAAAATGCCCCGTAAACGTGTGAAGAAAACTAGCCGTGGTGAAGTATCCACTGAAATCTACGAAACGGCATGTAAAATTATTTTAGAATCTAAAGATACAATAAGAAGTGTTGCTAAATTATTTAATTTTTCTTACACGACATTACGGCGATATCTTATAAAATTTAAGAAAGGTGAACATTTAAATGCTGGGTACCATCTTCATAATAAGATCTTCGCGGCTGAACAAGAACGTTTATTAGTCGACTACTGCTTAACATCTGCTAAATTATATTATAGATTAACAACAATTGATTTAAGAAAGTTGGCATATCAATTTGCTTTTAAAAATAATATAAAGTATCCCTCATCATGGGATAATAATAAACAGGCTGGTAGTGCTTGGTGTAAAGATATCTTGAAAAGACAACCGGAGATATCTGTTAGAGTTCCGTACAAGTCTTGCACGTGCTATACATTTCAATAAACCTAATGTTAGCAAGCTTTTTTGTAAATTTAAAAAGTGTTAATGAGCGTTATCACTTTACACCAGAAAATACATGGAATTTAGACGAAAGTGCATTGACTACTTCTCAAAAACATGTACCGCACCGTGTACTTGCTGCGACCATTCATCGTAGGATGGTGTGAGTTGCATTGAGATTGCGACCCGTCATCAATATGGCCAGTTGACTTGGTTCGGCTCTGTTCATTTCTATTCAGCTGTCTACTTGCGTTAGACTCGGGCCCAGTCGACGATGGCTGTGAGGCCAGCAACCGGTTCTGGAAGATACTTGTCTTGACGTGATGGCGAAAGCTGATTTGAAACGAACAGAGGTACGTGGAAGTACGGATGAAAGATTTCTGTTTCTGAGAAACATAACTTGAAGTTATTGTTCATCTACTTCAAACAAGCCTATGACTCAGTCATAAGGAGGGAGTTGTACCAAGCATTGAATGTGCTCCAAGTCCCGAAAAAGATCATTCAAATGAGAAAGATGACACTACGAAAAACAGAATACAGAGTGGTTGTGGAGGGGTGCCTTTCCACAGAAAAAAATGAAGTGAGAAAGATATTGAAACATAGGGATCCCCTATATGCTGTGCTAGAGGTAATACTCCGGGAGAGCGGAATAAGAGCCAAATATTCGCATACGCAGACGACATAGTACTCTTGTCAAGAACAACAACAGAGCTAGTAAGAATCTGTAGACTGTTTGAAAAAAAAGCGTAAGAATATGGCTTGCATATTAATGAAAATAAGACAAAATTCCTTGAGATGGGAGAGGACGTGGATGATGTAAAACAAGTTATTACGGTACAAAATAAAGTAAAACGGTGCAAAATAAACATTATAAATTTAAAACAGTCAAATAATTTGAGTATTTGGGAGTTATCATAACCAGCGAATAATAATAATAATAATAATAAGTTTATTAAATCCAAAAGACATTAACAAAATGTGTAGATTAGGTCAAATGAACAATACATATTATTGAACGGTAATACATATATTCAAAAATAATAACAATAATAAAACAACAATAAAAAATATTATCAACACTTGGTAAAATAATCCTCCAAGCTATAAAAAGCAGCGCGCGCAAGAAAGTCCCACACCAACCTTCTAAAGATTTTGTTTTCCACAACATACTTGAGCCTGTCTGGTAAGTTAATATAGAATTTAACCCCTGCACAATATATACACTATTTTTAAATACTGTAAGCGAGTGCACCGGATAAGCAAAGTTGTAACGACCATGAGTTTTGTATTCATGGAAGGAACTATGTTGTGCAAATTTCTGAGAATTCAACCTGATAAATTTAACAATCTCGTATATGTATAATGATGGCAATGTCAGGACATTATACCTAGGAAAAATATGTTGGCAAGTAGCTGTTTTTCGAGCTCCAGCGATTGTTCTTATTAGGCGCTTTTGAAATCTGAAAACTCGCAATAAATGAGGTGAATTGCCCCAGAATTTTGCCCCCATATTTTACACGGCTATAAAATTCAGCATAATAATATAGCACTATATCAGCAGTACCCACCTGTTTCAGTCTATAAAGGGCATATGATGCGGTTGCCAATTTTTTGCAGAGTTCATTCACATGTGGGTCCCATGACAGCTTGCCGTTCAGATGGATACCCAAGAACTTAACTCCTATTACCTGTCGTATTGACCTTCCATTAATTTTCAAGATATAAGATTTGTTCTCCATATAAGCTTGAGTGGAGAAGTTAACAAAATTTGTTTTCTCTACATTTAGATATAGCTTTATTAAAGTCCATAAAAATACCAATACACTTTATATGATCATTTATATTATATTATATTATATTATATATATATATATATATATATATATATATATATATATATATATATATATATATATATATATATATATATAAATATATATATATATATATATATATATATATATATTTATTTATTGGGTTTTTCGGTCAGTAATTAATTTTTAATTTTTTTAATAACGTTTCGGTTCAAACAAAGAACCATCCTCAGAATAAATCTACCATACATATAACTTTTATAAGAAAACACAAACTTACATTTAAAAACATACCAATATTTAAATAAACAATTAATTTTTAATTTTTTTTAAATAATATGTGATAATTTTTTTTTATTATTTTTAAATGACATGTTTGACTTTGACATAATTAACAATTCTTTCACCTTTAAATATTTGTTTTTTATTATAACCTAATTGTTTTGAATTTGTTATGTGGAATATTAGATGCAAAAATAAAAAATTATGAAAATTTATTATTTAATAATGTTATTATATATACAACTTAAATTATCAGTACATTTCTGAAATTAATGGTATTATGTGTTTTTTTATATAAATCATTTCTTTTATATTTCTTTTTTTATATTGTTTTTCAAAATCTAGGATTTTTATGTCGTTAAAATTAAAGTTGTGTTCATTAACTATAGCATGCCTTGAAAGGGCAGTTACGTTTGGTTCAAAGTTTCTAATGCTTTTTTTATGTTATGTTATATATATATATATATATATATATATATATATATATATATATATATATATATATATATATATATATGTTATGTTTTATGGTATGTTTTTAAATATAAGTTTGTGTTTTTTATAAAAGTTATATGTATTGTAGAATTATTCTGAGGATGGTTCTTTGTTTGAACCCATAAATCAAAATAATAATAATAATAATAATAATAAACGGTCAAGAGAATATATGAGAGAATATATATATATATATATATATATATATATATATATATATATATATATATATATATATATATATATATATATATGTAAGAAAATCGCACATTGGTGTGTGCGTAGATCTTTCACTTCGAAAGCCGTGTTGCGTTAAACTCAGGATATTAAATTTATTCATAAATGACATTATTTGATTCAACACATTCTTTCCTATTTTAGATAACACGGACCGAATGGCAATTGGTCTATAGTTGCTAATGCATAGGGGATCACCGTTCTTGAATATCGAAATTGTTTTTGCTGTCTTTAAAGCATTCGGAAATATACCGCTTTCAAATGACCAATTAATTACATATGTTAATGTTTGTACTATTAAATGTGGGTATCTCTTAAAAATCAGTGCAGTATCCAATCCAGCAGATTTTGTATTTTTTAATTTTTGTATAGTGTCCGTTATTTCGTATTGATTAACTGACATCAAAATCATTGAGTTCCGAGCTTTATAATTATGGTGTACCGTGGGTTCACCCGAAGTACCTGAATAAGATTCTCGAGGCACCTTAATAAAATACTCATTAAAACAATTAGTGACTGCTTTTTGATCCTCGATCATGATGTTTCATCATTCCTGACACTGCCTATGCGGTTGTTATTCTTCTGACAATTATTTATACTATTATTTATGATTCTCCAGGTTGTTTTCGATTTATTGTCTGACTCAAAATAAAATCCTGCCTTAAACATCTGTTTTACTGCCCTTATTATATGTCTGTATATCTTTTGATATCTCTTACAATAATTTTTGTCATATTCAGCATTTGTTTTAATCTTTTTTTAAATAATTCTTTTAGTTTCGCAGCAGACGTGCTTATACCCGGGGTGATCCAAGGCTTCAATCCACTCTCATTAGAAAATTTGACCCTTTGAAGGGGAAATGAAACATCAATGTAATATTGCAGACAGTTCAAAAACACCTCAAAACCCTGATCCACACGTGAAGCCTGAAAAAATCATATCAAGTCTCCATACTCAGACGTGATTCAAATGTTTTAAAATTCACTTCTGTAAAATATCTTTTATATTTAAAGCTCTAGTATTCAGTTTTTTATATGATATGTATATCTGAGAACCAGACGAAACAGCTCGAATAATCTTTAAGGATTGTACAAATACAATCAATTATTGGGCTTGAATGTTCCGTTACTCGAGTTGCTCCATCAACAACGTTATTTAAATCATAACAAAGTAAAATATCCTTCAATGTGTCTACATGCCCTAAAGAGTCCAAATAGTTTATGTTAAGATCACCACAAGGAATTATTTTAGAGTTTTTTAGAAGAGAAATGTCATAAAAGACCACTCTATTCTAAATCTAAATCACTATTAGGTGCTCTGTATAAGTCTATAAGACAATAATTAGTTTGTAAATAATTAATAGTAACACCACATACTTCAAATATAGATTCACAACTGTATTTTTTCACGACTTCTATATTTTTAACAGAAATATCTAGTGCACCGTTGAACACAACCATTACACCGCCACCCTTCGCATTCTGCCGGCAGAAAAAACTAGCCAGTTTATAGTTGTTAATTTTGTACAAAATCACTTCGGCCTCCGATAACCAATGCTCTGTTATACACGCAATGCCTATTTGTTTTGATTTTAAAATATATTCAACATTATCAATCATCTTTCTAAGGCACTGTACATTTTGGTGAAAGAAGCTGAAAAAGGAAAATGAAAAAAGGATGGCAAGAGAAAGTAAATCTGTAGGAGCGTTACACAACATGCTTAGATAAAAAAATAACATGGTCAGTAAAGTTAAGTTGTACAAAACAGTTATTCAACCCACGGTACTATATGGCTGTGAATGTTGGGTAATGAATAAAAAAGAAGACAGATTGAATATCTGGGAGTGAAGAGTACTGACGAAAATATTTGATGGAGTGAAAGTACAGGAGACAATATGGAGAAGAACATGCGTAAATTAAAGAAATACATAAATTAAACTTCTATGCGGAAAACCATCTATAAGTCAAATAGTTAGGTCTTCCAGATTGCGGTGGTTGAGTTATGTATTAAGAATACCAGATGGTAGATGGGCAAAACAAGCATTGTTAACAGGAGATCGACGAAGAAGAAGAGGACGGCCAAGAAGAAAGTGGTTGGAGGCATGCAAGGAAGATTTAGGTGCAGCAAGGGTAGGAGGATGGCAGGATGAAGCCGTGAATATAGTAAAATGGAGAGAGATAGTAACGAAAGTCGAAGCCATGGGTCTTTAAGGCCTGTTGAACTGTTTTATTATATATATATATATATATATATATATATATATATATATATATATATATATATATATATATATATATATATATCTATACAATGAGCAATTGTTCTTTGTAACGTCTATAACTATGAGTAGAGTTCTATGATTATGGCTATCGATAGGACGTGTTGGGTTTTTTTATATAACTTTGTAGTGAATAATGAATATGTTCAGTGCAATTATTGCGAAGAAAGCTACCACTCCGTTTGTACTAAAATAAAAGGTATTGTGTGTAAGTCAGTTTTTGACAACAAGAATGTATGGTTGTCGTGCGACCACTGTTTGCAGTTTGCTGTAGAGTGTATAAAAAATTGGTCAAAACTGACTGCAATTTAAAAGAATAGTGAAGAAATTCTTAACTCTTACCACAGAGTGTTTAAAAATCGTCCAAATGGGTGGCATCTCGGGCAACAAAAGCTGTAGCGAGGTAGTAAAAAATAAAAATGTGGAGAAAAATCCTTCATTGATAATAAAACCTAAAAATATGTCGCAAAGCAGCTCGATTGCAAAAAAAACCATTATCGAAGTATGGATCCAACAAATATAAATATAAATCAGCCTAGGCAGACCAATACGATATAATAATTCCAAAGATAAAATACCCTAATATTGTTATTGTAGGTGTACCAGATAAATATTTACAGAATGCACACTATTTTGTTGGTAAAATTAAAGAGAAATTACGGCTCCATGATGGAGTAGATATAAGTATAATGAAAAAGTACAAATCAAGCGGTAAAAAAGGAGTATAATGTTATATTGAAGACGTCTATGCCTGCTTTTAACAATTTGATCAATTTAAAAAGACATTCTATAAAATGGTATAGTTCTTCATTTTATGAATTTATAAATGTATTCAGTGTTTTAAATGTGAGATGTACGAACACAAAGCCAGTAACTGCAGTTCGTCTATTTATAGTGAGAATTATGAATCTAAAGAGTGTATTTCTCAAATATAAATTTGCACAAACTGCAGATATGCACGAGATGTTTTGAAGATTATTGATGTTGATTGCCATCATACTGTGTTTGACAGGAAATGCAGGTGTTCAATCAAAGAGAAATAGAAAAGGCCAAACAAAAACTTGAATGTAAATTAAGAGGAGTTAATAAAGAACTGTGCGTATGCTCAAATGTTTTGAACTGATAAAAATAACAAAAATTAGCTGATTTAAATAACAAAAATGACGGAAGTGGTGAATTTATTTTATGAGTGGAATTCTATGATTGAATGTTTATCTGAAACCCACATCACGGAGGCGATACAGGATAATGAAATTTCAATACCAGGTTATAGACATTTTCTGTCACTCAAGTAGTTGTCATATAGGGGATGTCATAATTTACATCAGGAATAGCGTACGTGTAGATTTCGTCAGATGTGAGAAGAATCCAAGAACTTTTGTGCTCTATTTGTGATAATAAAAGTTCTAAATAATGACACGTTATTTGGAGGTATATATCGGTCACCAAATGGTGACCGAATGGCATTTTTAGGTTTTTGGGAATATGTGTATAACTTCAAACAGATTAGTAATCACTGGAGATTTTAACATATGTTGGAAAAGTAATTAAACAAAAATTAGAGGCAATAAGTGATTCTGGATTTAAGCAAGTAGTAGAAGGCTATACGCGTTTATCGCTTGATACTCATTCACTCATTGATTTAGTATTTACTTATGATTATAGTTTGGCCAAAGCTGGTAGAAACTTTTCGCAACTTTCTGATTATGAAACCATTGGGTTTAACCTTAAATGATCCTTCTGAATTAATCAGAAAAGATACTGACTGGAATGATTATAAAAGGAAAGCAATAAGGTTGTAATGGTGCTTAGAAATGAAAAAATGGTCTTTTATGAAAAGAATATTGATCGTAATAGAGGAAATAGTAAGAAAATGGGGCGAATGTTGAATGGTGGGCAGTGGCAGAAAATTCGGTGTGTTTGAGGATAATGTTTTTCGAAGAAGTGTTGGAACATTAGAAGAGAATTTTAGCAATTTTTATGCTGAAGGTCGATAAATCAAACCATTCCAAATCAGATTCAAACATTTGACAGTACCGTTTGAAATTCCTTTAGGCGAAGAAAGCTTGGATTCGTTTGATTTGTGTGAAACAGCGCCAATTTATTAGTGATAATAATGTTGTTGTTAGTGTATGTGTGGATCTAAAACGTGCATTTGAAACTATCAACAGAGAAGATCTGATTGCAGTCCTACGCGGTGACTTCTGGTGTTATAAAAAGGCTCAAACATCATTTGAGTGAACGCTTTCAGGAATTTTATATATATAATATATAATATAATATATATATATATATATATATATATATATATATATATATATATATATATATATATATAATATTTTATATATATTTTATAATATATAATTCTGGGAAAGATTGGTATTTGCAAGTCGTTTATTAATAACAATTGTAATATTTACATAGGGAAGAATAACATTGAAATCGTCCAATGGATTTGGATGTTGCGCTCTTTGGGCTGGTGCTCTGTATGGCATACTATTGAAATGGATGATTATGATTTTTAAAATTATAAATAACTTAATGCCTGCATATCTTGGAAAGTACTTAATAGTGCGGTCCGAAAAACATCAATGTAATATTTGCTCAACGAAAGATTGCTATATAATTTTGACGTAAACGTATTACCTATAGCAGAAATCGCTTTTTGGATTGGTATTCGCCTATTCAATGGTCTGTCAATCAAAAAACATAAAACGTTTAAGCATGTTGTAGATAGAATCTGTAATCATTATTTGGCAAAATAGGTTTGGTATGTTTGATTTTGGATAACCTAGTGTGTATGTATGAAATTTCTGAACAGATCATATTTGGATATATTTATTTTATGTATAGATATGTACAAATATAAATGAATTACAAATCGTATGTAACAGCCACGTGCTAAATAAATATTATTATTATTATTAATTTAGTATAATGTTGTTCAGTATAAATTTTCAGCATTGAAATATTTTTCATAAATAATTCAAAGTAAATAAATAATTGAAATTGGTATGCTATAATCTGTTATTTGTTTTATTATATAAATAAGTCAGGCTTTACTACAATTAATAAATATTTTCCATTAGGGGAATATATTAATTTTAGGTTTTTTGTATGTTTAAAATGTATTCCACTATTTGCAAAAATGTATTGCGTTGCTTGTTTGCTCATTTGGCTGCTCTAATATTACTAGTATATGTGTATGTTTAATATGAAAATATGTTTTTTCGTATTAGTTATATACATATGTGATGTGCATGTTAGCATAGTATATTAAGATTTTTTTAGTATTTTCAAGTTTTTATCATATATTTTCAGAAAATCTATTTGAATGTATTAATCTTTTTGATGTTACAAAATATTAATCAACTCCGAAAATTATCTCAAGATTGATTTTTTGATAATAGAGAATATTCATTATTTATATATATATATATATATATATATATATATATATATATATATATATATATATATATATATATATATATATATATATAGAAAGGCCTTCATATATCAATGCGCTTGATGAAATAAAACCTATCAAGATTGATATTAAATTTAGGAGGATTTAAAATTCATTAGTAAAAATTTTATATCATTAAGATGTATTAATTATTTTCATTTGATTTGAATTATCGTCGTGTCAACTGTAATAAAGTATTGAATGTGAAAAACGGGTTTTTCATTTTCGTCACTTGCAGGTTGTTTCAGGGCCGGTACGCACAATGGCATAAGAGCGAATGCGAATTTCGTTTTTGAAAGCCCGAAATCACAATTGTAAAGTATGGAATATGATGCTCGGTGACAGTCGTAAACGATCGAAAAAAGTACTGATTTTCAAATTCGATATTTTACATTTGACACGCCGATATATTTCAATATTTCCTAAAATCTTTAAATACTTTTTGTTTGCGTAACTGGTAATTTTAAGAAAGCAAGAACATAATAAAAGTACCATTCATAAATATTGACGCACTAGTATATATGTATATATACAAAAATTCAATAAGTGGGGATTATTAGCCAACTATAATCCTCTATAGATTTTGAATTCAATATTGTAATTAAATTACTGAAAATTTCCATTTTACAGCTCAAGTAAAAGAATTTTATAGACTGCTTTTGGAATTTTTATTACGTTCAGAACATAATCTGTATAGGAGTAATATATATGATTTTTTCTTATTATATAAATGTTAGATTACATTGTAGTTCGCATCCTTAAGTTTTCATTGAAGTATGTAACATGTAACAGGAAGTATAGAGTTTAGATAATATTCAAAAGAAAATACCTATTGCTTGAAATTTAATAATTGATTAACAATCTATAGAAGTATATTTTTCAAAATACTTTTTCAGTTTCGGAGGCAACTCGTTTAGTTTCAGGCAATTTGCTATTATTGTATCCAGAATAATAAATAAAAACAAATATTTATCATTGAAAATAGTTTTATTGTTTTTGAAAATATTCTCGGCGATGATTAATATACTTTTGTACACGTTTGAAACAATTTTCATAGCACTTTTTCCATTCCGGTTGAGGTATCTCCAAAATATGTATTTTGAACGCACCAACCGCTTCTTCTGGCGTCGAAAACCGTTGACCACGTAATTTATTCTTCACGGATGGGCACAAAAAGAAATCATGGGGTGCCAAATCAGAACTGTACGGCGGATGACCCATCAACTCGATGTTTTGACCGGTCAAGTATTGAGTTGTTTGGTTCGATGTGTGAAAGCTCGCGTTGTCATGGTGAAGAATGATCCTGCGTCGCTGGTTGTTTTTTTTTATTACTTCAAAAACTTCTGGCAAACAAATGATTGTGTACAAATCAGAATTGACCATTCTACGATTCTATAGTGGCACTGTAGCTACATACCCATTTATTCCAAAAAAACAGCCGACCATTTGCTTCAAAGTGCTTCTTGCGTAAACAACTTTTGTTGGGTTTGGCTTATTTTGAAAGACCCATACAGTCGACTGCTGTTTACTTTCGCGCTCATATACATAGATCCAAGATTCGTCACTTGTGTAGATGTAATATACGGCTTTTAACTCACCACGATTTTATTCTTCGATCATTTCTTTGCACTAATCGACACGAACCTTTTTTTGAGGGATTGTCAAATTATGCGGAATCCAATGCGAACAAATCTTTTTGAAGGCTAAATATTCATGTAAAATCTTGTGTATGCTCGTCATAATAATACCCAGGGATGACTCAGTCTCACGGTATATCATATAATGATCTTGATTTATCAGTTCGCGCACAGTATCGATGTTTCCTGGCACAACAACCGATTTTGGACGACCTTCTTTAAATTCGTCCGTGAGCGACCGACGGCCACGGTTGAATTCACTAAACCACTGATATATAGTGGTTTTAGATGGTGCTTCATCGTCAAAAGTCGAAGTGAGTTGATTCGTGCACTGTTGTTGAGTGTTGAGTGGATTATCCACGTCAGAAGTCTCACGAGTTAATTACATTTATTGTTGTCACTAAACAACACAAATAGCGTTCGTAGGACAAAATGTTACGAGTACGTATATAGCTAACAAAGTGAAAATTTACGATGTATATGTCAGATAGCGCCTAGCAACATCAATCTTGCCAATTTCGGACACATAAATAGCAACCCTCTTTAAATTAATTAGCGAGCTAGTTGAACTGAATGGTTATAACAAGAATATCGTAGATATATTAATTAGAAAACATAAATTTTGGAAATTATGGAAAGGAACTTCGACTTTTCAAAAGGAACAGAACAAAAATAAATTTATGGTAATACTAGGGTTAGACAAGACTTTTATAAAAATGGACATTGAAGTAAACTTAACCATATAGTAAGTTAACAGAAGTTCTGGGTAACCCAAGCATAAAAATTCGGAGATTTATGACATTAGTTGTAAAAAATGTGATCGCAGGAATGAAAGCGCACTAAAAGACCCATGTTAATAATATATTAAGGAAATATTGTCCACATTAGATATGGAAGAAATGAGAAGTTACCCAACATGTACTCGAGCATGACCATAATATTAATATTAGTAACTTAATACTTATTAATTAAAAGTGAAAACAATAATACAGCTTTAGATGTATATGAAAGCATCGAATTAATAAAATGTAAGGAAACCATTAACCGGGATAAAGGGCATATTCCATTCCTTCCGAAATTAAAATTATTTTTACACGCTTTATTAGGTGCGATTTTAGAATTAGATTAAATCATCTCCTGATAATGTTAATATAGTTAGCGAAACGCGCGTCGAGTGGTAAAAAAATATCTGAAATTTAGTACAAAAATCTCTTTTTAGTTTAGTATTTAACACCAAAGGTTCCAATAGAAGAGGATAAACAATGAAAATATTAAAAAAATATATACAAACATTTTCATTTCCATTATTCAATATGTGTAAAATAATTTGTCTTTGACCGAAGGCAATATGTCTGATGAAAATGCGAGTTACAAATGGGGGTTGAAGGAATGTAATTTAAAATCTTATACGAAGGTCGACTCCAAGTTTAAAAGGTTAAAGAAGGTCTCGGTCTTCGGGGCATCTTTAGGGTTGGGAGATTGATAGAATCTTAAGTTTATCACCTAAAGTAACGAGATTGCTAAACAGAGTATTAAAGAAAAGTCTTAAGTAAGCTCAATGATACTTAGAAAGAATCTAAAAGTCCTTTCGGTTCTTTTAAATTTAAGTGTTTTTTAAACTAATTTCGATTTTAAGGGGATTAAACCATCATTAAATAAGTACATAAGTAATTTTACGGATATTTCTTTGTATTTTTATGAGATTCCACTGTAATCTCTTCTAACATTAAGAAACAAATAATAAGTAAAAATCTTTCGTAAGGAATTTTCGTGCGATGATTTTTTACGACTTTCGACTTTGATTATCTAAACAACAGTTCATCGATCTCATTTCGACTTTTGGGAATGAAGCATCATCTAAAACCACTGTATATCATAGGTTTAGTGAATTCAATCGTGGTCGTTGTTTGCTCACGGGCGAATTTAAAGAAGATTGTTCAAAAACGGTTGTTGTGCAAGAAAACATCGATATTATGCACGAACTGATAAAGTAAGATCGTCATGTGACATACCGTGAGATTGAGACATCCCTGGCCTTAGTATGACAAACATACACAAGATCTTATCTGAATATTTAGCCGTGAAAAAGATTGGTGCAGAATCGCTCAAAAAAGGCTCGAGTCGATTAGTGCAAAGAAATGCTTATAAAATATAATCGTGCTACGTTACAAGTCATCTATAACATCTACACAGGTGATTAATCTTGGATCTATGCGTATGAGCCCGAAAGTAAACAGCAGTCGACTGTATGGCTCTTTCAAAATGAAACAAACCCAACTAAAGTTTTTTTCGCAAGAAGTTCCTCGAAACAAATGGTCATCTGTTTTGTGGGATAAATGGGCATGTGACTACAGTGCCACTATAGAATCGTAGAACGGTCAATTCTGAATGGTACACAAGCATTGGTTTGTCAGAAGTCTTTGAAGAAATAAGAAAAAACAACCAGCGACGCAAGATCATTTCCACTATGACAATATTTAACCGGTCAAAACATCGAATTTATGGGTCATCCGCCATATAGTCCTGATTTGGCACTCAATAATTTCTTTTTGTTCCCGTCCGTGAAGAATTAGCTACGATTTTCGACAGCGGCAGAAGCTGAGATATCTCAATCGAAATGGAAAAAGTGTTATAAAAATTGGTTCAAACGTATGCAAAAGTGTATGAAATCACAAATCTTATGAAACTGAACTCTTTGACAAGTTTAATGGTCGAGGAGAAAATAGTAGCGAAAGTTTTTAATTAATTTTTCATTACAATTTTTGCTTCCTCATATCAAATTGAATCTTGAAAATCTGAAATGGTAGGGTACTTTTCAAATGTAAGTCATTCGTTATATTCAGTTAATTCGTTTCTAATTTATATGTTGCAATATATATTTTAAAGCTTGATGTAGATTTCCAGTGTGTTAAGAATGATATCGAAAGTAAATTTTCATAATTGTTATTTTTTTTCATTAGATTTGCTTATTAGTTCTACCACCTTAAGTAAAAACTTTAAGGAATGATATATTGAGAAATATAATAATTTCGGTTGTTTTGAACTGTATTTCCAACTTTTAACATTTTCTATTAGGGAGAAAACTATTTGATGGTAATATATATATATATATATATATATATATATATATATATATATATATATATATATATATATATATATATATCTGAGGAAAAGATTAATTAAAGAATTCTATCTCTAGGTTAGAATTCATTAATATTTTGTCGCAGACCATTGAAGCATGTCAATATCGTTAAACTATAACGATCCTATCTAAATACTATTAATTAGAAAAGTTCGTTGTACATAATGAGTTTTACCACTAGAATTATTTTATATATAGTTCATTCAGGGAAATAATTTGTTGTACGTCATCAAAATCTGACACAAACACATTACAATGTTGCCACATTAAGACCAAAATACCCAGACTTTGGCTTTTGTATAATCGAGAAAACTGTGAATAAAAAATTAACACGAAAAGTTTTATCTTTAAATGTTTTAATCAAAAATCTGTTCGAAACTTCTGACTGTGAAGATAGCGGCTTGTGAACATAGCTCATCCTTACTCCATTAAAACCAATTTGTTTTAGAAGGATATGAAGCGAAGTTTTACATCCATCAAATAGCTGCATGTTCTTTAGTTTTTCATGAATACTTTCAAGATCAATCGTTTGTTCTGAAATTATTCAATAAAATGTCATAAAAATACAATATTACCATGTAAATCTATTAACTTTTTTCATACATTTCATAGATTTGATTACGAATTGAGTCTACATCAAGATCTAGATCTAGATTAGTTACTCGTTTTGGATGTAGACGGTTTTTCTTCGGTGATTTTCAGATTTCGTTATTCTTCAACTTCGAAATTGCACTAACTATACCAATACTAATATTTAGTGCAGTTCAAACTTTCTAAAAAACTCCAATTAACCATGAGACCTACTAAGTTATTAATACATACCTCTCTCACAGCGTTTAATACCAAAAGAGGAGCCCCATTATCTCGTTCCTCTTCAAAATAACTGATAAGTGACGAGACAAGTTGCTTACACCGACTGCTTAACGGTTTTGACATTGTTTTGCAATTATAATCGCAGATTATCATAGAAACAAAACCAGAAAATAGCTAAAACAGCAAAGAATACAGTAAAAAAACATTTGAAGGCATAACTCAAAAACGATCAGAACATGAAGATGACAGATTCGACGAAGAAAGTTGTGTTAGGCCGGCAACACTGTCCAGAACCACAAACCTAAATGTTATATTGACAGCGCGAATTCACAGAATGTGATCCACCGGCTCATCGTATTTTTATCCTATTCTAATAGGATTAGAGGAAGAAGGAAAGAGAGTGCTTTAAACTATAAATAATTTTTTCTTTCTTATATATATATATATATATATATATATATATATATATATATATATATATATATATATATATATATATAGGCAGTAGATTTCTCTAGATTAATGATAATGATTGTGAAACCATTTTTTCCTTAAATGAGCTATATGTACATTGAAAATGTATCTTGTTCTTTCTTGGTTTTTATATAGTTTGTGCATATAAATAGGCGACTAATGAAATTATATACGTATGAAAATATACTCCTTATGAGTTAATATTATGGTGAAAGTATTCTTATCTTTGAAAATCGCATATAATTATCGTGTTATCCGGAAAGTTCGTAAGGATTTTTTTAAGAAAAATAAAACAACAATTAGTTTACGTAAATATGTTCTTAGTCCATTATGTAATTACTATTATTTACAACTTTTAATCATCGTAGTAGTAGCCTCATAATATCATTTTGGCAGAAATTAGCACCTTCATTGTCAACAAATGTCAACAGGTTGTTTTTCAACTCTTTTTCCGTTTTGAAATATATTCGATTCAAACAATTTTAGAGGGGGCGGAATAGATAGTAATCCGAGGGTGCTATGTCCGGTGAGTAAGAGTGGTGGAAATTTAACTTATCTACTATCTCACAAATCGTGGGTCGGGATCTTCAGCTAGTATGACCTTTCTTTCTTCGACATCAGTCCTTGAAGGACCGCAAGAGCAATACCGGTTTTCTAGGTCAAAATCTCCACCTCAACAAAACACGCTATGTAAATGATAAAAATATTGATTTTTTTTAACAATATTCTTGCTTTTTTTGTAATAAAAAAACATGTGACGTAAATGCAAGTTATTGATCGACATTTTCAATTTCAATCAACTTGACTAACTGAAGGTAAATCAAAGGCGATCTGAATGTAAACATTGTAAATACTAATTAATAATATATAAATAAACATATATTACAACACAATTTTTTTTACAAGTGTTGAAAATTTCCATTAGTTATGAGCAGCTAATGGAAAATCTCTACGAACTTTCCAGAAAACCCGATATAAAGCAAAGTAGGAGTTGATCGAGCATCAAATATTTATTTACCCCAATAATCGTATAAAATCCTTTAAAAGTTAAAAATGTTGTTTGAAGAATTCCAATAACTTTTAGGATGCTTTTTCCATTTGAAGAATGGCAGTTTTACCCAACTTAAAACAATTGTGTTAATATAATATTCTATTGTCGTTCCTTCGACTGAAGTCCGAAATACACTATTACATTTTATGTCATGATGATTGAACAAGAGATGCCAGCTGCTTGAAATTCCTGGAAAGGAAAGCTTAATTGTTTGATTACATACCGCTGACGTTTCATTAAATAATTCATGAATAACAATCACAGAGTAAATCTTATTACGATTTCATATCCGATTAACTATCATCATGTTATTGAATGCATGGCTTGATGTATTTCATTGTTTACTTTGAATATACAACAATAATATTTATTGTACATATATTTTATTATATATTTATTATATATATATATATATATATATATATATATATATATATATATATATATATATATATATATATATATATATATATATATTTTTTTTTTTTTTTTGTACTGTTCATTGTTCAATTGTTTATGTTTAACTATTTTACTCTTTGTATTCCTTCAAAAAATTACTTGTTTGTATTAACGTTACTGCAGATTTTATCTAATTTTCATGTTAGTTGAAAGTTAAAGGTTTTTAGAATGTATTTGATTAGATGTTCATTTTGAAAATTTAAACTGATCATAACAGAACAAGATTAATTAACTGACTTATTTAATGTTATGTTTTATGTTGGTGAAACACTTTTAAAGAATATTCAAATGGCAGAATCAATAAGGTAACTAGTTCATAGGAAAGTGGTCCCCAATTCCATAATGACATGAAAATATAAGTGATATTTTTAAAGCTATAGGTATTTATGACAATCTGGATACAATACTAGTATGAACAAAAAATAAGGTTACTTTGGTTTTAAAAATGTATGCTCTTTTCTTATCAATACGACAATCTTTTTTTAAATTGATATGACTGTCCTCGACATCTGACAGAAGTTTCATATCATATCGCTTGTTAAGTTACAAATTATACAGTCCTTTGTAATTGTTAAACATTTTAGTTGGCGATTTTTTAAAATGGATTTGAAACTTTTTTGGATAATAAAATTTCGTATGCTGATACGTTAAAAATGTTAATCAAGTGTTACGGTGATGAAATTATGATTGAAGAAAAATATTTACAAGTGGTAGAAGAATTTTAATAATGACAGAGACGCAATTGAAGCCAACGAAGAAATGAAGGATCTTGTAATTATTTTCTCGCAAAAAATTAAACAAATGCATCAAATGCATCATAAACAAATGCATCATCATCATCAGGTATGACACTTGACTTTTTCTTATGTATGACTTCTTGTTTCCTAGATCCTAGCCCACAGAAGCCATAAGTGGAGACTGCTGGCACTTTAAAGGAAATACTATAATGGAATAAGAGTTTTGCAGTAAGAGATGGTGAACTTGAAGGAAACAAAATAAATTTGGATAAATAAATAAATACTTTGTTTTAATTAAAAAGTCAGTTTACTTTTTGATCATAGTAATATAACTCAATTTCAGCCGAATATTACATGATTATATTTACCAACCTAATAAACTGAAAAATGTACTTGCTTTGGATGAAAGCCAACACAGTTTAGACTCTACAAAATCACTCATTAAGAACTTGGCATCGATGGGGCCTTTGGGAAATTTTAGTAGGAAGAAGTTCCACAAAATAACACATCATTCTGCCAATATACCGACTTTTCTGTCCATTTGTCAAAAAGTTAGAAGTTGGTAAACTATTTTCGAGATTTTAAATATATTTCTATTTTTTACATCCTGTGCTTTCTCCATCGTACGTTTGCCATTTTAATTTATTTCTAGAGTTAAACAATATGGTTAACTTATGTATATTAACTTAGTTGGTATTTCAAAGTAGAATATAGTAATATACAGAATATTAAGTAATATACGAAATAGTAATATACAAAATAGTAATATACGGAATAGTAATATACGGAATAGTATAGGGATTTGACATATAAAGATATATTTTAATATTCCCAGTAGATAAAAATGTAAAATGTAATGTAAAAATTTAATTACGAAATGTTGCCATATGTTATGGCGGTTAATAATTCTTGATTTTTTCTTAAAAAAACACGTTTAATTTGGAAGAAACGTAAAAAAGTATGCGTCACCACTAGCTGCACATTTTTCATATCTCTCTGGCAATTTGTGAATACCTTCCCAAATAAACCGTACATATTTGAGGTGGTCAGGTCATCAAGCCATTTTTCGACATCTTCGGAATTGTTAATGTACAGTACATGAGTCATCAATGAAAACAAGCGGTAGTCGGAAGCGGCCAAGTCTGGTGAGTACCGCGAGTGGGGCGAAAATTCCCAGCCAAGTGCAGAAATGGTGTCGCTAATCGCTTTCGCTGGATGTGATGGGGCGTTGTCGTGCGGCAAAATCACTTTTCCTTGGCTTGTATCCCATTCTGGTCACTTTTCGATCAATGCATAGTTATTTATTGACGGTAGCAAACGGTATTAACTGCTTCACCTAATTTCAGAAGCCCATGGTATACGACACCCTTCTGACCCCACCAAATTTACAGCATTGTCTTCTTTTCAAAGCGATTCAGTCTTGCGGTTGATGTTGATGGTTGCCTTGGTTTAACCCATGACTTTCTGCGTTTTGGGTTATCAAAATGTATCCATTTTTCATCTCCAGTCACGATTTGATGCAAAAAAGTCTTAATTTCATGCCAAGAAAGCAAAACTCCGCTCCCCGGTTTTCGCTTTTCCATCTGTCTATCATTCAGCTGATGTAGTACCCATTCTCCTGCAAGCGTCTGATGTTGAGACATTGTTATCGTAAGTTTCAAGTATACAACGGCTTTCACTCGCGTTTTTCTTTTGATTGAACTAGAAAAGCAGTACATGTCGCATTAAATTTTCTTTATTTGTCTCGAAATTCGACTTGTTTAATAATGTTGTAAAGTGGCCCTTGGCTTCGAGCTCTTTCACTCTTCTTTGGCATCTTTTTCAGTCTAAAGCATCATTCTTCCGATTCCTGACTCCTATTTTCCTAAAATCATTCATCACCACATCCAGTCATTTCTTCCTCGATCGCCCGCTTGTTCTCTTTCCCCTTTCATCTCTCAACAGTATTCCTTTAACCCATCTCTCACCGGGCTTTCTCGCTATGTTTCTAGACATGTTTACCACATGAAAATAATATGACGTTAACCAGAAATGGTTTAAATATTATTGGCGTTTTAAAAGGTACTATTGTAGGAACAAAATGACAGATTAGATTGTGATCCGATCCTGCTAACTAAGGAGAAAGATCTGAAACAATAAATGTCGTTACATGAGTTAATTATTTTGTTCCAAAATCAAAAGCTTAAAGTATGGGATGACGGCATATGAGCTCATCGTTATGTTGCATAAAAAGGAATAAAACGAGAAATATTTTTATTCCATCTGAATTTCGGTCTAGCTTAAGGGAGCTGGGGCGAAATGCTGTTTGCTGTTCCTTTTCCACGTTCATGATCAAGCGGTGTCTACTATTCACTGCCGTCACATCGCCTTGCTATATGGACAGTCCACCTTCATGTCAACCTCCCTTACTATTCCAATGATGTCACATACGTTCGATTATTCGTTGATCTATGAGTAGGTTTTTCTGTCCTGTCTTGTAATGCCTAGCATACACCTTTCCATTCCCCTCTGTGCTACCAGAAGTTTTTAAACTGATTATAATATAAGTGCCCAGGTTTTACTTCTGTTTGCCTGTCTGCGGATGGTGGGAGGAGCAATATTACTCAGAGTGGGAAACCAAGCTACAGGAAAGGCTAGTCAGGGAATACAATAAAATACTATAAAATTTCCACCTCCCAATACACAATGACTTACCTGTGTTGTCGGCCTGCGGAGACATAAGTCTAGATCCCCCCAATGTTGTTAGCAGAACAACTCCTCGGAGAAAATTTCAACCTTAATGCTAAATGGAGGGAATTCTGGAATATTTCGGGACCGGGACAGGCGGCTCATGTCATTGACCCTACAGCACCTTTACCAGGAATGGAGCTTCCCCGCCACGAGTGGAAGACACTTAACAAAATAAGAACGTCCCACGGCATATGCCGTGACTCTTTCTACAACTGGGGACTGACTGGATCGCCAGCTTGTGACTGTGCAGAACTTCGCCAAACCCTCCATCACATTTTAGTTGAGTGCCCTCTTACAGCATATGGCGGTGAAATTAATGATTTCTTTGAAGCTACACATTCCGTGTTGGAATGGATCAATGGCCTAGATTTCAAAATTTGATGTACTTATTGTGATGTGTCTTACCTGATGTTCAACTTTATTTTATATATTTTTAAACTTTTGTTTTTCTTTATATTTTTTATATTTTTAGAGTCTATTTTATATTTTATATATTTTTATAGTTTATTTTATATTTTATTACTTTTTGTGTTTTACAATTTAATCTGTTTATGTGCTATATTTTAATATATATATATATATATATATATATATATATATATATATATATATATATATATATATATATATATATATATATATATATATACCTGATTCAAATCCATGTGAGCCATACGATAAATAAATAATAACTTCTGTATGCCATAATGGACAGCGCGCCCAGATCAAAGACTTTTCTTTTCAGAGAAAGTGGGAGTTCTTTTTAAACACAATGTTGAGTCTGCCAAATGCTTGTCAGCCACATTTTACACGTCGTTCAATCTTCCAGGTGGTTCCATTATCACCATTCATTAAAATCTTCTGCTCAAGATAGTGATCCACAATATCCAAATCCGCCCCCAAAACAAATTTTCTTCCATTTCCGACAAATTTATTGGACATAACCTAACTCTTTTTTAGATTTATTCTCAAAAGGTTCTTTAGCCCTTTACATGTATTTTTCTAGCTCACATGAATCTTGTGAAGGAAGAACCTTATTATCTGCGAATCTGAGATGGCTTAGGTATACACTATTGGTTTTTATTCCATCGTGTTCCATGTCCAGATTACTGAATACCTTTTCAAGGCAGGCTGAGAAAAGAGATAGTGCAAGTGATACTGCGTTATCGTGCTATACACCTCGTTCTACATTGATTTTCTTCAAGATCATCCATGTGAAAGGTTGCTTTTAGTTTTAGTATATATATATATATATATATATATATATATATATATATATATATATATATATATATATATATATATATATATATACACATATATATACACACATATGATAATAGTTGTACACATCGATGAACCGTCACGAAATGAATAGAAACATTTTGTCTAAAAAAAACTGACTCCTTGAAAAGTAATTATTTAAATCAGTTCAGTAAAAGGGATAATACCCTTAAACGATCCGAGAACCGTTAAAGCAAATTTTAACGAGCTTTGAGGCGACAACCTCTTTCAGCCGTATGAAATGCGACAACCCCAAATGAATATTCTAATTTGTCGAAAAACACACAAAGTTTTTAAATAAAACTGAACTTTTTCGAGACACACTCGCACATACAAACACCCTCAGAAAATCTAACTTTAAGCTCCGGTGATGGGGGTTAGTTTTAAAGCGCTTGATTATTCAGTCGGAACCATGACATATCCAGGCTGAACGGCCGATGCAATCCAATTAAAATTTCAGGACCCCTAGTCTCGACAGTTGTGTCGAATACATCGCGGCGCAATATGTTGGCATTGAACAAATGCCTTTTGCGTTTTAACTACAGTTATAAAAATGAATGGTTTTTGCACACAAAGTGGGAATGAGGCTTTTAACATCGTTGTGATGATTGTTGTACATACATGCTGAGCTGGGTTGAACAATTTTATAAGTAAGTAGTGAGATTGAAAATTTCAACCATTTCAAGAATTATTTTTCAATATACAACCATTCAATGACTTGTAAATAACTATAACGTGTAAATAGCTATAACTAATATCAATCCTGCAATGATAAATCCCACAAAAAAAAACATTTTTGATGTTACAGTAAGTTGAGATACAGTGAAACGAAAAAGTAATTTCTAGAAAAAAAAAACATTTGTTGTATCTTCCTCTTATTATTGTTTAAGAATAAGTAGTACCTTCATATTAGACTTAAAAAATATTGAAATTATATTTAAAAACTAATTAATTTGGCAGTTTTCTGAGATCAAAATTTTGTTATAGGGTGTCCCTCGGGTGGAGTACAGTTTAACAGCCACAGGGGTACAGTATAACAAGATGGGGCACCCTACAACAGTAAATTAAACTTAACATTAAACGAAATAGAATATATAAAAAAATATAAATTCTTTAACATCAATGATGTCTCTCGAACATATTTTTGCGAATTATAACCAAATTGAGAGTTCAGCCACCCCGTCGATTGCGTTAACACAATGTGCCGGTAGGTGCGCCCTTCAACAAGTGTGATTTGAAAATTTTCTGTGAGAACACCATCACGTGCGGTAGGGCGTTACCTGTAGCAGAAAGTGCGGAGCATGTGGTTACAAGAATAGCTCGTTCAGCACTTGTGACTTTATTAAGTTGTTTTGATTCTATTGCTGCCAATATCCTTTTTGGTGTTTGCACCGCGGTCGTAGAGGTCTCATCAAGACAGAATAGTCTAGTGTCATCGCCAAAACTAGGACACTTTCTCATTATCTCTTCTAAATTGTAATAAAACATCCTGATATTGTGCTGGTTGAATGAGGTAGCTCTTGAAAGACTGAAACTTGAAAACTTTGTGGACTTTTTAACACCAACTAATTGAAGAATAAATTGAATTAAATTGAAGAAACTATTTGTTTTTCAACAAAAACAAAACTTCACAATTTTACAAAAAAACATAATTTCGAACATAATTCCGTTTACCTAACAATATGACGTTCGATCACAGCTGTTTAAGATGGCGGTGCATGAGATTGCCAAAACACGTAAAGAGATGCCATAGATATTATATTTATATTTATAATGTTACACTGTATCTTGTGGTACACTGTTTCCCACTTCACCCTATGGGAAAAATCGAATAGAGTCCTTCTTTGTACTGATGCAACCTTACTGTAGGAATGACAATACAATGTGTGTGTACATATATAATAGATGTTAATCTTCAACAATATGTAATTAATATATTTTCTAATCGATCAGGTTGGTGTTAGAGTATAGTGTGTTATAATTAACGTACACATACCCACCTAAACTTTTTGTCCCAACCTGGCTCAACCCAACTCTGCTTGTCCTAACTTGTGTGTTCTTTGTGTATATTCTATGTGTGTTTGAGTTCTACAGTGTTCTAATTTTAATACCATATTTCGTAATATTTCACAATTATTAACATATTAATTCCGCAAAGTACACGTTTCGTCCAATTTGTGACTTCAATGAAATGACTTGAATAAAAAAATTGAATGAGTGTATTCTATTCTATTCCAGACAAACAAAACAAAAGTTTCGAAAAGCATTGCGAGGTAAGATGCAATTGTTATAGTGTTAATCTACAATATCTACTAATAAGAGGCAATTTAGAACCAGATAATCCTGATTTCGCATAATTCGTAGAATTCGTTCGTATTAGAGTAATTTACAAATATATGATTTCGAAAATGTTCGAAATGGTATTTTTTGCTAACACGTATTCCTGAATATAATCACCAACATATATTTATTAAAATTGCAGTAATTGTTCTTTATTATAGTGAGGATATGAAATATAACCCAAATATAACATATGAAATTGTAATGAAATTAATAAAAAAATGGGAAAATAGAGATTTATAATATTTCCAAATGCAATTAAAGGTGTGAAATTTATAATAAAATTACTCAGTAGCATTATTTTATTCATAAATGTTTTCCGTATTGTTTACAAAGAAAAATACTTGACTTTCAACAGTTATTCAAAAGTTATTTGAATTTTTTAACTGCTTTTTTTTAGATATTGCGATATGTAAAGCAGAAATTCATTTCGATATTTGTGTCCCTTTATTAAGTACATTAATGGAATATGTGAGATCTTTTGTCGTAGAGTACGGGAAGGAAATAAAATTTTAACATCATTTTAGTAATTGTTATCCATAATTTAACTGGAAGAAAATCTCAATAATCTTTCTGCCGGTTTTATACTGTAGTAGCTAACAAATATAGCTAATGCTATTAGTAAGAGGCAGTAAAATTAACAGTTAAATACTGGACCACATAATGTAAATATGAATGTTTTAATGAAATAAGGGTATATGTGATTACATGATCAAGTGTATTATGCGACCTGTATAGAACAATAAAAAGTTTATATTTGAATTACAGCATACTTTAGTATAAGTCAACCTTGGTTGGACGAATTAATATTAGCGAACTAAATTTTTTGATAGTTCATTCTCTGAAAAATAACAACATTTTCGTTGATTTCTATTAGTATTTAAAATAAATTTATAATTATATTACATGTTAGGTATAAAATACAACTATATAGAAATTTCATTTTACATTTCAAAAAATGCCTTATATTGGATGTTTCTTATTCATATAAGCAATATTATTTATAATGTTATAATTATAACTTGTTTGGAGTATGGAGAGTTTTAATCAAAGACAATTTATTCTAATTATTTTTTTTCCATTTAGTTAACAACATTTCTATTTTAATGAAGGAAAGCTACAATTAATGGGAAGCTTAAAACTTGTCAGCTACTGAATAATTGTACATACATCAAGCATGACCAAATATCGGCAATATTAAAAACAATATATCGTTAAGATATAAATAATATTTAGGCACTTTTAATTACAATTTGTTATTTATTTTTATAAGGTGTGGTAATAATATAATACCTGCAAATAAACTGATTTTTTGGACAAACGTATTTTGGTAAGTAATTTATTGGATATCTGTTAAGTAATTATAATTAGTTATTATTTTACATAGCAAGATCATTATTTAGTGAAAATTCATAAACCATTTTTGTTTATCTATCTATTTATCCTGTACCTTCTCAAAAAAAAAACACCGAAACTGTCGGTTATAAGATAATGATTTCAAGTATTACTGTGCATAAAATATATCTGTCGTTTTAAATAAAGAGACGGAAAAAAAGATTTAAATAAGAGAGTTTTATATTTTGAATTAGACAAAATGATTTTTTAAGTTAACTAATTTTGAAAGCAATAACATTTAAATATCCGCCTCCTGCTTAGTAGTTATTAGTAGTCAAGTAAATAGTACTACTAAAACGTTCAGTTAAACATTTTATTAAATGTGGCCTGACGATTTATTTCAAAAAATCCTACTGAAAATGTAAACCTTTTGAAGGCAAAATAACCCCTAGCTTAATTACCGGCTTTTTATCATCATTTCCATACAATTAATAAATGTATAATAGACCCAAAAAGCCATTTATTTTATTAAAACCATAATCAACTCCTAGGCCAAATTGCTCCATCCGGCTAGATTTTCGTTAAGAGGGATTGCCCCTTTTCACAAAAAGGCTTATTATGATAAAAACGTGTAACACGCTCGATTCTGGTAAGAACAGTTAATTTATTACACACATATAGTGTTTTCCAAGAAAGATTTGTTATGGTTTAAATTAAACAGATTATAAAAAATTGCAGAATATGCTCGTGGAGAATGTTAAAAATATTCAAAAAACAAGGGACATTTTTTTCCGTGCTCTACGTAAACTTTGCCCATTCCTTCAGTCATTATCAAACATCAACAACCGTTTCCCGAGACCGGTTTCTGGCCTTAAACCATCAGTCGGGCTCGAGTTTAGTGAGTGAATTTAATGTTTTTGGTTGACGTGGTTATATTGAAATTTATTTTTTAGTAATTTATCGAGTAACTGATTGTAGATCAATTCTTCTATTGGAACCTTCGGTGTTAAACAGTAAACTCGAAGAGATTTACCACTAAACACCAAATAACTTTCTGAAACTTCTCGACGCACGTTTTGCTAACAATGTCACATCATCAGGGGATGAGTTAATCTAATTCTAAAACTAAACTATTTTCCATTTCCAAATCACTTTTCGAAGTTTCTCGACGCACGTTTCGCGAACCATGTTAGCATCATTAGGATATGATTTAATCTAATTATAAAACTAAACTATGTTCTATTTATGAGATACCCTACCTAATGAAACGTTAAAAATCACGAACCGTGAAGTTTACTGAGTCTTACATTAATAATTGAAAAAGTTGACTGAACGGCATAGGTCCTTTATCCCGGTTCAGGATTTTCTTACATTTTTCTGTTGGAATGGTTTCATATGCATCCAAAGCCATACTGTTATTTACACTTTTTACTTCTTAAATTCCTAATATCTATATTGTAGTCATGTTTGATTGCATGCTTTTTCATTTCTATTTTTTTTTTTAAGTTATATTTTCTAATTAATTTATGTACAATGTTCTTATATAACCAAGTGGTTAACAACGGTTAGCAAACACTTCGGACACTTCCCTAATTAATTTTATTATTTGTTATAACTATAAAGTAAAAGTAAAGTGTTTGGGTTAGAGGCGCATCAGCAACTAGGCTATTTAGCGACTGGACCTACAGCTTAACGTGGGTTCCGAACCACGGTCATCAGCTTCCGATAAACCCAGGCCAGCACCCCCTCGGGCTATAATCCCTTGGTTATGTGCCTACCCATAAGTCTATCAGGAAACCTACCGACTGGCGAGTGACCAACGTAGAACACTTCTCAGAAGGCATCCGGCCTTACCCAGCCTTAACTGGCGTGACTGAGGGGTAATTCATAGTCGGATTTTACACTCTTGCCTAGAAACAATCACAAACCTTTAGGAAAGATAAACGGACAAAGAAAGAAAAATAACCATCCGAGCGCTGGAATCGAACCAGCTATCACTCCAGCGCGGATTCGGCAAAGCAGGCGCTCTTACCGCCGCACCAACGCGACCGGCTGTTATAATTATCTTTGTTTAAAGGTGAGTTGGTGTTTAGTTGTAAATCTCGTCGAGTTTAACTGATTGTAGTCAAAGTATGTTCCAGCATATTATTATGTCGAAGAAGTGTGCTGCATTCAAAATAATGAATAATTTAATCAAGAAAAAGGAAAAAAAAATTGCAAGAAAAGGCGGTATTGGATGAATTATTTGTACCAAAACAGAAAAATATACTACAGAAAATATAAAAATAAGCACAAACACTGATTTTGATGTTTGTAGAAATAACTTAATAAAACATAACCTACATCCTACTGTACACACAGGCGGAGCGGGGCATACAGCGCACACAACACAAACATTTATTGACTGTGGTAATTTTGCATCGTAAATATTTTCGCGGCACAGTAAATTCAACACACACGCAAATTTTTATGGGTGTGGACCCAGCTTAAAGAAATTTTGTTTATACAGGGTGTCCGGAAATAACTTCGTAATATTTTGGGGGGTGACTCTAGGGATTAAAACATAAAAAAAGTTCTTATAAACATATCCCAAAAATTGCTTCTTAAAGGGGCTAGAGCCCCTTAAAGGAGGAACTCTGAACTCTGATTTATGCTAAAGTCGTGATACTCGGTATACTTGAATAAGTTGGAATGAAAAAACGTTTTTTTGTATTAATAATTGAATATTGTAGTCAGGGGCGTCACATACAGGGGCGTCTCCTTGGTAAATACTGCTATAACTTTTTTGTTAGTAATATTTTTAATTTTGTAAATCAAATTGTTGAATCGCAAAGACTTTTAGGTAAAAAATGTCCTGTTATTTCATCTCGTTAGAATAGACCGTTTACCAGAAAATTGACTTTTTCTAAATCGCTGCACGATTACATGGATATCGAAATGCATCTTAATAATTAAGTAGGCGGCTGTCACTGTTAATATTTGTCTTTGGCGTTTCGTAAAACTGGACCATTTATGCAATAAAGTCTAGATTTTTAATTCTTAAACTGCAAAATGGCCTTCGAAGAAATGGCGAATATGTATTTTATGTACGGGAAGGCGAATGGGAATAGGTGTAAAGCTAGAAGATTGTATGCAGAGGCTATTCCCGGAAGCCCCTGACTAAAACATTCGATTATTAACACAAAAAATTTTTTCCCATTCCAACTTATTAAAGTATACCGAATTTCACGACTTTAGTATAAACCATTTCGAAAATATGGCGAAAAAACCATCTTCAGAGATCCCCTTTAAAGGGCTTTAGCCCCTTTGAGAAGCAATTTTTGAGATATGTTTATAGGAACTTTATTTATGTTTTAATCCCTAGAGTCACCTCCCAAAATATTTCGACGTTGTTTCCGGACACCTCGTATACGCATGTATCTAAGAAAGGTGGGGTTTCCATAACCAGAAGTTAGGCTTGAAAAATTGGGTTGATTTGTCTTATATGTAGTCAGGTGCTTTAATGCTTATATCAATTGGATAAATTTTAGGATACACTTTTAAGGTTAAATCGTTAGGTTTACATTTTCAGAAAATTTTAAGTTATAGACGCGTTAACCACTAAGATTATTCATTAACAGGTCCTAGCGTGGGTTCCAATTCAAAACTTAACGTGGGTTCCAAACTTGGGTCATCAGCTATCGGCTAACATTAGTCAGCACTTCAATGGGCTATCAATCTTTTGTTTGTGCTTAATTTTTAGTATCCCGGGAAAAGTACCGTGTGGTGAGTGACAAGGCAACTTATTCTGCATAAATATTGACTTGAGTGAACATTCTGCTAGCATATTTTATAGTCTTGCCTGAAAAGTGAACGAAAATCCACAAACAACATAACACAAATCTATACTGAGAACGACAGGTAAAATATACTACTGTGTGGTTCCAGGCAACACCTTCATAATCAGCATTGATATTTTCTTGTGAACGTAGGTGTTAAAATCTTAAATTTTTACACTACTTTTCTAGATGATTTGTTAGGTTTGGTAAACAAGGAAAAACAAAAACAAACAGACAGGTGAAGTCATCAGCCGCAGAAATGAGAAGCATATCAGAAATTATTACGAGACAAGAATCTGCTAGAACTAAAAACATGTAAATTAGTAATCAGATATGTGGTTATATATGTAACAGAAACAATGGGCCTTACTGTCAAATATGAACTGAAAAGAAACTAATTAATGATGAACCGAAAAAAAAATTGGAAAGGAGGATCAGGAGACCAATTAAGATGGCTGCATAACGAATCCCGAAATCACGGCTACTATAGAAGTAGAAAATCTAGTTAAAATCATTAAAGTAAAAATACTGACATGACTGAGATGGGCAAAGATAAACGAACAATTCTTCTATTGAAACGTTCGGTGTGAAATACTAAGCTCGAAAAGCTTTACCACTAAACACAAAATCACTTTTTTGAAACTTCTCAACGCACGTTTCGATAACCGTGTTAGCATCATCGAGGGATGATTTAAGATATTAAATAATCTCTAATGTTAACATGGTTAGCGAAACGTGCGTCGAGAAGTTTAAAAAAAAATGATTGGATGTTTTAAATGTTTTATTTTTAAAAATGGTACCGGTATTTTTTGACGGATACATTTAAATTTATTTTCGCTATTTCTTTCCAAATATGAATGAGACTAATAAGAGTTATTGTCGAGTTACACCATTCAATCCAATAATATACAACTAGTGAAATCAATTACAACAGATTTTTTTATTTAAATTGTTTTTTTTTAGGGTAAGAGCGGAATTAAATAAAAAGTCAAGCAAAACTAAAAATAAAATCAAATTTTTGTGTTTAATAGAATTTATGAAAAACGCTTATTGAGAATCCTCTCTGAAAATTTAGAGTTGATGCTATCAGAAATTGGTAAAATTTAAGTAACTATTGTTTGAGGTGTGTTACATACTCTTAGCTATTGATATATGACTATAGTGCTGCAATTATAATAAATATTTTAGCTCTACAAGCCTAGTTGGCCCGTGGCTTGGTTCGATCTGGTCACCCAACCAGATCTAGTCCGCGATTGATGTCGCTTAACTTCAGTTATCGAGAATTTTATTTTAATACCAATTATTTGGTGTGCAGTAAGTATATATTTTTTTAAAATTAAATAGTTTTTATGCACCTTTAAAAATGACTCACTCATTATACTTTTATTTTTCAAATCATCGAATAAATATATATTGGTATTATAAATTAAACAGCGTACTATATTATTCTATAATACCAAAAAATTAAATTTTATATGTTTCAGTAACTACTATGAATTTAAATCTTTATATTATATTTTTTTATTAAATATGATAAATGATGTGTGTTTATTTATATGTAATAGATCTGCTTTATTTCTCTAAAACTAGCAATAAAAGAATACTAATATATTCATTATAAAATTATAAATTATAATATTTGTAGTATGGTGTAGTTGTTGGGTCAAGAAGCATTTTCCGGTATGGATTTTCGAAAAAGGTGATATTAGTGTGGTAAATATATATATATATATACATATATATATATATATATATATATATATATATATATATATATATATATATATATATATATATATATATATATATTACCTGACCGTTTTGCTGGGCGTAAATTAAAGTACTGTTGGTTTTAGAATTACCGTTTAGAATTTAACGAAATTTGGCATCAGTAGATTATGGTAAGATAATAATTCAATTCAATTTTTGAAAAGATACAGAGAACCAAATCAATTTAATCAAAAATGTAATTTGATTATTATCATAATCTATTAATATGCCAAATTTTATTAAATTCTGAACTATTATTCTAAAAAGGAGAGTACCTTAAACTTTAGTTATCATTGATTTTTTAATTTTTTCTGTTATTAAACTGACTTTTAGAATTCCATAACTTTTACCTGCTATTTAACATTTTATTTATTTTTATTATATTATATTTATTTTTAACGCCCACACAACCCCCTTTAGGAGCTAATTTTTATGAACTCCCCACCTTTGCGAATATCTGCGGCGCATGAAGAACATTCCTGCCAAATTTCAAGTCTGTAGGACTGTCAAAAGTTTGTCAAAAGTCAAAAAAAATATGTTCTATACATACGTATCGATGTAAACCCTCGCCGGAACTTCATAGCGTTATAAAAAGTAGCCTACGTCCTATTCCACGACATAATCGACTTGATGCCAAATTTCATTAGAATCCTTCCATTCCTTCGAGCGTGATTGAAGGACAAACATCCGAACAACCAAACTTTCACATTTATAATATTAGTAAGATTGGTCATTTGTGACATAAAACCTAACAGTATCAATTGAATGTCCGCCGATACACTACTATACATATACACTACACAAAACAAAGCTGGCTAGAAGTGCCATCGGAACTATTGAAATGATGCATACTTTTTGTGAACAAAATAATTAGAAATATGAATTGTTTGAAATTACATGCAAAATTTCGCGATCACAGAGGGAGTACTGGAGTGGCTGGAATTCTTTGAAATGATCATAGTGTATTAATCCATCTATTATCGGAAGATAAGTATCGTTGTGCCCTAGCTCATATTTGCTTAATTCCATTCCCAAGACTGAAATTTGCGATCAAATAAAAGTTCCTGGGCAGCATTTCAAATATACAGCAAACTTCTAATGCAGCTACGTAAACGATTTCCAAAACTGAATATTAGGTGTGCTTCGGAAAATTTTCATAATCAGCCCACATTTTTTGATGATTTAGTACCATTCGACTTCTACGGCATGTGTTAACTGGAACCATGTGTCTCGGCAGTATTTGGAATATCCAGTAAACTTCGACTGCCCCTTTTCCAAAACCGAGTATCAGGAGTTCTAAAAATGTTACGACTATTTTCTGCGTTGTAGTCACTCACATAGATTCTATTTAAAATTAAAAACACTGAAAACTGTTTTGCATCAGCCAGTTTTTTAGATAGAGTGTGTGTACAAGAATAGAAAACCAATTACTTTAGCAGATGGAAAGTATAGGGCCACAAGAAAGGATAGGGGGATAGAGCCATAGCTAGGAGATGTCGCTAGAAATATTGAAGGTAAAGTTGAATGTGAAGAAGATTTTGCTCTTCATATGGTTAGTAGAATTAACAAATCCTTTCTGAATACGATAGTGGATGGCATGCGTATTAAGCAATCGCACATCTACCATATTTATCATATCTGACACCTTCCGGTTATTACTCAGTTCAGACACTGCTGAATTCTGTGAACGGACACACCTTGTTGGCTGATGATAGTGTTACAAAATATTTGGTGAAAACAGCATAAGGAAGAAGATAAGAAGATTGTCAAAAATCGTCTATAATAATGATCAATGTATAATTGATTAGGATATGTATTGTATATAAAAAAAATATTGTTATAGTGGAAAAGTCCGAACTTCCAAAAGATTTTTCAAAGTTATTTAGTGTTTATTCTAAAACATCACATCACAATATAATTAAAATTATATTATGATATATGAGTTTAAACCAGTCGACCATTTTAATAGGTCTGGCCCAACCCTTCCCTTCAAAAAACCTTTTAGCAGCTTCTAGCTTAATTATAACCTTTTCATTTGCATTTCCATACAATTAGTAAACGTAAAACCCTAATCAACTGCTGTACCAATTTTCTCCATTTAACCAGATTTTTGTTAGGGATATTATTTCATAAAAATAAACAACAAATATATCAGCTTTATCAGAATGAGGTTAGCTGTTTTTAAGACCTTTTATGGTTAAAACGAGTTGCAAGCTTGATATTGTTAGCAATATATAATTTAGTCGCAATAAAGGTTTTTTTGCTAAGCATGTTATAAGTTCTTTTTCATTAAATAAATTAAGGTTGGAAATATTCCATTAAATTTTTTCTTTTATTTTTCAATGTAGCACTTAATAACATTTAGTTTTGGTAGCTATTACCCTCCTGCTTCGCTGTGCGTAAATTAAGCTTTAGTAATAATTGATTTTTTTATGATCAAAATTACTTTTAGGATTTCATAGCTTTTACCTGATGGTTTAAAGCGGTCTTAAAGCGGGTTTATTTGTATATAAAATAGCCCCGCCACCCCTCTTGGGAGCGGATTTTCGCATAACCCGATATTGAATATCTGTGAAGAATAAAGAAAATTTCTGTAACGGGTTTATATGTATATTTTATGCCCCGCAACCCCTCTTGGGAAAGGGTCTTTAGTGAATGTCTGTGAGGTATAAGGAATATGTCTGCCAAGTGTCAAGCCTACAAGACATATAGTGAAAAAATGAACGTATTTTAATCCTCAATACCCCCATACCTCCCCCCAATTTACCCCTATATAAATTAATTTTCGAAAATTCCATTTTTAATATGGAATTTAGATTTTCGTGTATTATAAGAAGCACCCCTGCCAAGTTTCAGCTCTGTAGGAAATTTTTTGCATTTAACACCCCCGCAACCCCTCTTCGGAGTGAACTTTCGCAAAACCCGTTCGGAGCTGATCTTTACGTAGCAAAAAAACATACCTGCCAAATTTCAAGTCTGTAGGACTTACTGTTCCGGAGATTTCGTGATGAGTCAGTGAGTCAGTAGTATTTCTCCTATAAATAAAATTAATTAATTATCGATAAATTTTAATGGTTATTATTCAACTTTCCTTAAAGAATTATTATACTTTTATGGGTATTATTCAACTTTCCTTATTACTACATTTTAATAATTATCTTATTTCATTTAGTGTACTCGTACATATACTCGTTCACGACACACCAAGTAGGTTATACCGTTAAAATCTCAACTCATTCCTATGCCAGTAGGTACAATCATTTAACATTTAACATTTAAGTAGGTACAGTCATTTTTTCTACAAAAAAAATTAATATTATAACGAATTTCCCTGTAGTCAAAGTGTTGTTATTTTGAAAAAGACTAATAGTTTAGAATCTGTTGGTTAACTAATTTATTTGGTTAACTTAAGCTTGTCACACATGCCTTAAGGATATATATTTTATGTGAAATTTCTAAAATGTTGTTTCTTCCTTTAATGCGGAACTCATTATCATTTATGTTTAACGATATTTTGATAATTTTGTTATAGAGCTATATATACACACTCAGCAGAATAACTATTTTTGCTAATTTCTTTGAGTGTGTACAATATTAAATTAATCTTTATTCAAGTATGATTTTTCCTTTTTTTTTTTAGAAATAATTTGTCAACAACATTTTTCTCGAGATCTTATATGAATAATTTTGTAATTTTTGTATACAATTTGGTATGGTAAAGGTCCATGCAAAGCTATGAATGGGTGGTAGGAGAGGTCATTTGAAATTCATTAAGCCAAATATGCCTCAGTCCAAAATCTTACGGTTTTCGAGTTATTTGCGATTTTCGATTTTTCTTGAACATATCCAAATTTTCATGCTATACATTTTAAAAAATTGACAAACCATATTCTATGCATAGAGTTGTTTTCTTCAAGACCTTATACACTTGTTTTATGAAAAGGATAGTTTCCTTCAGTATGCATGCTGCTCCAAACCTTTCATGTCAACAAGCCAAGATTACGAGCTACTGCCTTGATGGTAGTGCTGGGATCTTGTTCAAACTCTTCCTGAATTTGCTCCTTGTCTGCTCTACGATGTGTTCCAGGATTAGTCCTAGGCTCTCTATGACGTACACTTTCAGTTTCGTAAATGCGATGATATGTGGTATAAAACACTCTAATATTAGGCAATATTCTATTCGAAAATCGTTCCTGGTACAACCGGCGTGCTTCTGATCTATAACCATCGGCTTTAACAAACATGTACAGAATATCTGCGTTTTCTTCATTGGTAAAACCAGCCATTTCACTAAAAAAATAGTTCAAATTAAACAAAACTCGAAACGTGAAGGAGTTCTAAGCCAGAATAACGGAAATGCAACTTGACACGATAGAATTACACGAAACTCGATTAAAAGAGCACAAGAAACACATCATAACATGGAACTAGAAGTAGTATGGTGCTAATAAAGGTGCCAATTTCATTATTAGCGGTCTCCTTGGTAGTCTTTTGTTTGGAATCAATTATTGTTTACGAGAGCACGTATTACTAGTTTTTGCATACATCATTCGAAAGGGCATAAAACCGAAATATTTTAAAACTGATAGTAAACTAAAACTAGTTTCATAGTTCTACTATGAAACAAAACCACAATTTGCTATTAGAAGAATATTTTTTCCTATTATTGAACGTTTATGCCACTGTAGATGTTTGTTAAAGACTTTAACAATGCAGATACATGTTTTAAGAATAAGGAAAAAGTATGAATAATTGTGTAACTTTCCATTTGTGAATTAATAGAGCCTAATGAAAATTTGGATATTTTTAAGAAAAATTGAAAATCGCAAATAATTCGAGAACCTAAGGCTTTATACTAAGCGAACTGATAAAGCAAGATCGTCATGCAACATACCGTGAGATTGAGGCATCCCTGGGCATTAGTATGAGAAGCATACACAAGATTTTACATAAACATTTAGCTTTAAAAAAGATTTGTACGCGTTGGATTCCGTATAATTTGACAATCGCTCAAAAAAGGCTCTTGTCGATTGGTACAAAGAAATGCTCAAAAAATACAAACGTGGTGAATTAAGAGCTGTGTATAACGTATGCGTGGGACTTTCAAAATGAGCCAAACCCAACAAAAGTTGTTCACGCAAGAAACACTTCGAAGCAAATTGATGCCTATTTTAGGGATAAATGGGCATGTGGCTACAGTGCCACTAGAGAATTGTAGAACGGTCAATTGTGAATGGTACACAACCATTTGTTTGCCAGAAGTCTTTGAAAAAACAAGAAAAACAATCAGCCACGCAGGATTATTCTTTACCATGACAACGCGAACTTTCACACATCGGCCCGAACAACTCAATGTTTTACCCGTCAAAACATCGAATTGATGGGCTGTCTGCCGTTCAGTCCTGATGGCACCCAATGAATTATTTTTGTTCCCATCTGTGAAGAATAAACTACGTCGTCAACGATTTTCAACGCCAGAAGAGGCGGGTGATGCGTTCAAAATGCATGTTTTGGAAATACACCAATCCCAACGGAAAAAGTGCTATGAAAATTGGTTCAAACGTATGCAAATATTTGTTTTTGTTTATTATTCCGGATAAATAAATAGCAACCTTCGTATACATTATATACTTAAATTTGATTAAAAAAGTTAAGTATTGTGGTAAATAAAACTGAGTTGAAGTGTAACTAATTAAGTATGTTGAAACGTCAAGAATGAAATAAGGCATGACCGAATGAATAACGCGGTTGATATTTTAATACGATAAAAATCTCCCAATACGTATTCCGTGAAAATTACTCTGGTTTGTTAAGTTAAAGTTACCCTATAAGCAGTAACAAACTGATATTCTCGTCCGATTATCACTGGATTATCAAACAATTGATAATTCCAGACATTTGAACTTGCGTGCTTTTATTTTGCACATTTTGTAGTAGCCTCTAAACATGTTCCAAATGATATTTTACTCATTAATCCAGCAAATCCCCTAAACTAATTCAACCGGACTGAATTTCTCCCCCTTATTTAAATGCCCATTTTCCTAAATGTCCAAATTTTATGGCACGCTTAAAGTAGGGGTGAAACCCCTAATTCACATTAATTTCCCCCATTTTAATAAACCTATCTGATTCCGCAATGAGTACCTGAAGTCGGCAATAGCCTCTTGTTTTTGGAGAAATATATACTGCTGGCATACATCACCACTCAGTAACGTGAATATCGTTTTTGTTCGTGATTAGTTTATCAGCGCGTAAAAAAATTCCAACAGTTAACTTAAACGTATGTTCCGTGGATATAATATACTAATATATATATATATATATATATATATAGTGAATACTTTTGAATGATTTTTTAAATCATTTTATGCAAAGCATGACAATTAGATCAAATTTGAACATATTCTAAAACAAAATGGATTTTTTTTCGGTAAATTATTCGATTCATTACTACATAAATTGGAGTAGTGAATCAATATTTATTTTACTTTTTTATCCAATATGTGTTTGTCCTTAAAATAGTTTTTGAATATCTTATAGATGGAGTTGGTAGTTTTGTTGTAGCATTGCGTACGCAACGTAACACTAAAAACATACATTTCCCCAAAAACAAGAAGCTATTGCCGGCTCCAGGTTTTCATTGGGGCGCTAGACAGGTTTATTGAAATGGAGAAAATTAATGTGCATTAGGGGTTTCATCCCCAAGCACCTTTAATCGTACCAAAAAATTTGGACATTCAGGAAATTGGGCCTTTAAAGGTGGGGAGAATTCTGGTCCGGTAAAATTAGTCAATGGTATTTGCTATATTAACGCGAAAAATATTATTTGGAAACTATTTAAATGGCAGTGTAAAATGTCTGTAGTAAAACGAACCAGGGTAATTTTAATTGAATACGCATTGAGAGGTATTTTATCATATTAAAATATCAACGGCTTTATACATTCGGCCATGTCCTACCTCATTCTTGACGTTTCAATATACCTAATTACTTACACTTCAACTCAGTGTTACCACAATACTTAGCTTTTTTAAATCGAATTTATGGCAAAAACTACTGCCAAATAGACCAATTTCTTTTGAAAAATCTGATAATACCTACTTGATAAATGGAAATGCTATACTTATGCAAAATCGAGAATAAAAAATGAATCATAGGCAGATTCTACATAATCCTAACTAATATAGTTAATAAACAAAGAACTGATAAAAGGACAACTTGAATTGTTCGGACATATATATACAATGCCAGACAATGGGCTCACAAGTGAAAGAACGCTAAAAGAACGGAGTAAAACTGTTGTAGATTACATTAAAAAATTAATTCAATTATTGCAATTAAACGTGAATTTAGGCGAAACTATCCCATTTTTCGTATATTCAAGCAATTTGAAGAAATTTCTTTACGCAGTTTGCATCAAATTTGAAAAGTGAGTTGCACATGTTTCCCTACAAGATTCAAGTTCTTCAACCATTTGTATCAAATTGACACGATTTACATAATTAAGCCACAAATGATACAACAACTCAAGGCCAACATCCGTATTGAAATGGTTGCATTAACACCAAAAGTGGTGACAATAGTTATGATGGTGACATCATAATTTTATATGTATTGTTGGGATTATAGATATGGGCCAACAGATACAAACATGCTATTCCTTTGAATGATATATGATGGAAAGAAATGATATGCTTAAAATATTTCTTTCCATATTGCTTCATTTCTTTGTAAAAAAGGGTTTAACCTTGACGAAGCTCGGGTACAATGTAGCTATGTGACTCAAAAAGTGATCACATTTTTAATAAATTCACTTAGTTGTTGTGCTATCAGTTCTCTAATGGTATTCAGATCAATACCATATTAAATTTGGTATAAAAACTCAAAAGAGATTTAGCACTAAATATCAAATCACTTTTTTGAATTTCCCGATGCGCGTTTCCCTAACCATCAGAAGATGGTTTAATCTATACCTATATATATATATATATATATATATATATATATATATATATATATATATATATATATATATATATGTATGCAGTGTCAGATTTCCTTGGACTGTGTCCAATGGGGATGAGGAATATTCTCGATGGGGGAGCGTGTGATGGTACCCTGAAGAGTCTAAACATCAAAAGACGAAACATATGCCCTCCAGTTGAAGGAATGGGTGGGACAAATATAAAAATTATAGTATAATATTTAAGGTTTATATCACAGGAGCAGGTCGCAGTTGTATAGCCATTCCAATGCTTCATCGTTGAGATCGTGGATGCCTCTGAAGCATACCTTCAAATATATATATATATATATATATATATATATATATATATATATATATATATATATATATATATATATGTATATATATATATATATATATATATATATATATATATATATATGTATATATATATATATATATATATATATATGTATATATATATATATATATATATATATATATATATATATATATATATATATATATATATATATATGTATATATATATATATATACATATATATATATATATATATATATATATATATATATATATATATATATATATATATATATATATATAGGTTCCAATAGAAGAATTAATTAAATTTGGTAATTAGGCTATACGAAAATATACCCATAAAAAGTCATATTTTCATATAAGCTTTTTAGAAACAAAAGTTACACGAAATCCAGTAAAATGGCAGACTCGATTAAAGGCAGGATATATCTTTACTAAATATGTTTATAATGAGTTTTTGACTTATAAATAAAAACTAATTAAAACATAAAAATAATTCCAATATGCGCCCAATCCCAATTACTAATAATTAATGAGGATAATTTTAGAGGAATTAATTACTTTGACATTATTCAGTTTTTAAATAGATTACATAATTTAATTAATTAACGGTAACCAGATAATCGTCAACAGAAACACGTAATTTTTTATAATTCTGAAATAATATATTGTACTACACTGTTGAATTGATTCTACCAACAAATATTAAACCTACACAACTTCCCAAATGGAAAAGATGACTGGATGAAAAGGTAAATTTTTAATGTGTGGACCTGTTATGAAATTGTAAATTTAAGATTTCGCTATCAGAAATTCAGTTGCGTTCGTATTTCTAACAACATATTACAGTACCGTGTGATCACGTTCTATTACACGTTCACGTTCTATTAATTAAGTTTGACTTAAATTATTACGCAATCTATGGTATGTTCAAGCTAGGTTTACATCTTTGAGGGAGTTGATAACTTTTGTGATGACAGAAAGGGCCACTCAATGAGAGTTCCAATAGAAATAAACGTTTACAAAGTGGCTGGAATTATATATCGGTCAGGCTAACCATGAAGGGCAAACGAAAAACTTGCAATATGGGAGATGCAGTGAAAAAAAAAAATATCATAAAATTAATAATGTAGATTTTTGGTTAAAACATGTCGATCTACTCGCCTATCCGGAATAAGCATCTGATTTAGCTATGTCAAAGTTCGGGCTATACTCAATATTGAAAATGACGATAAATACGCAGTGTTTTAGTACGCTCTAGAATATTCGGTAGGTTTAGGCCGCGGCTTTGAATGAGATTTTCAAAAATGAATACCAAGAGTGCTTGAAAAATGTCGCGGTCCCAATAATGACAATTGTAGTGTATCTTGGTATAACATGGAGTATATCTTGAATATAAAATAATGAGTTCAAAATGTTGAATATTATATTCCACAATAAAAGTAAAGTTTTGGGGTTAGAGGCGTATCAGCAACTGAGAAGGCTATTTAGCGACGGGACCTACAGCTTAACGTGGGTTCCGAACCACGGTCATCAGTACCGAAAACCTCGGTCAGCACCCCCCTCAGGCTAACAACCCTTGGTTTTGTGCTTAACCGAAAGTATCTCGAGAAGCCTACCGACTGGCGAGTGACCAACGTAGAAAACCTCTCAGAAGGCATCCGGCCTTACCCAGTCTCGAATTGGCGTGACTGAGGGGTGATTCCTTGTCAGATTTTACACTCTTACCTAAAAACATTCACAAGAATTTAGAAAAAACTTTTTTGCCTAGTACGGGATTCGAACCCGCTCCACATTAACTGCCGTAACGTAAGGCTGACGCCTTAGACACCACAGCTAATGTGGCTCCTATATTCCACAATACATTCCATTGTCATTTCCAAATGTTGTCCGCTTCGACCGAAGACTCCAACTGACGTACACGAGTCATTGCGCACATTCTCATAGGCGGCCGACGACTGCGCAGATTGTATCGGGGTAGTTCGGAACAATTCGCGGCGCTAGGCAATGCTGTCGGGCACCCGTTTATTAATTTTTCTTTCTCGTGGCCACGTTGCCGTGTTTCTTTTTTTTCAGAAGCTATTTCTACACTTTTGGAATGTTGCGAGCGTCGTTTCGCATATTTAGCTCACCTTTCTCTTCTATTTCAGGAGCTTCTCTAATTGTTCGGACCTTGTAGTTTTCAATATTCGTTATTTCTTTGGCTCCTTGAAAATTGATTTCCTGTCCTGTTTGTAGGTGGTGCTGGAAGAGAACGGAGTGGTTTGTTTGTTTTTTAAGCTGTTTTTATGTTCTTGTATTCTGGCCGAGATTCGTCTGTTTGTTTGTCCTATGAATGTTCTGTTGCAGTCGGATCAAGATATGCTATATACCTCATGATTTTTTAGTCTAACTTTGTCTTTGGGATTTTTTTAGGATGTTTGCGATAGTTTTGTGGGGTTTGTAGGCTGTTCTGATCTTATATTTTCTTAGTAGTCTGCCTATCCTATCAATGATTCCTTTTATGTATGGTAGCAGGACATCAGTGAGCTGGAGGATATATTAAACGATTAATTAAACGAAATCCACTCCAGAATACAGTTCACTCTGGAAGTCGAACAGGATAGGAAACTGCACTTTTTGGATCTCCTCATCACAAGACAACTTTCTGGAACTCTCAATATACAGTGTGTAGAAAACCAACTTACACCGATCGATACCTCAATGCTAAATTCCATCATCATCCTTCTCAAATCCAAGCAGTAACGAACACCTTGATTTCTAGATCCTTCCGACTGACACTACCAAATACACGAAGCAAGGAACTACCATAAATTTCCACAGCACTAAGACAAAATTAATATTCAGAAAATTGTATCAGGAAGGCCATTCACCATCAGGAAACCCAAACACGAAGAACAATAGTGGATCATGAACCAAATTCACCGAAGCTCCTGCTACCATACGTAAAAGGAATCACTGATAGGATAGGCAGGCTACTAAGAAAACATACGATCAGAACAGCCTACAAGTCGCACAAAACTGTCGCAAACATCCTAAAAACCCCCAAGGACAAAGTTAGACTGGAAAATCATGGGGTATATAGCACATCTTGTTCCGACTGAACAGAACTACAAACGGAACAGAAAATCAATATTGAATTAGCCAAAGAAATAACGAATATTAAAAACTATAAGGTCCGAATAATTAGAGAAGCTCTTGAAATAGAAGAACGGGGTGAGCTAAATATGCAAAACGACATTCGCAATATTCCAAAACTATGAAATCTCTTCTGAAAAAAAAACATGGCAACGTGGCAAAAATCAATAAACGGACGCCCCACAGCGTTGCCGAGTGCTGCGAATTGTTCCGAACGACCCCGATACAATCTGCGCAGTCGTCGGCCGCCTATGAGAATGTGCGCAATGACTCGTGTACGTCAGTTGGAGTCACGTTATTTAGAACACTTGCAAATACCAAATGAGATTTTGATTGACTCTTCACAGAACGAACGGATCGACAGCCGGAATGATTTAGAAACATGTATATATATATATATATATATATATATATATATATATATATATATATATATATATATATATATATATATATGTACATGTTTCGCGGAAAATAGGAAATAAAAACACAAATATGGATTTTGTTCCCCAAAAATCATTATTTTTATTCAAAAATAGCCTCCTTGCACACCAATACAACGTTTTGCATGGCCAGTTCATCGGCAAATGAAGTTTTTCGAAGAGGTGGAAGTCGCAGGGAGCGAAATTAGGCGAGTATGGTGAATGATTAAATGCCATAATTGGTAAAAAAATCAGTGATGAGCGTCGATCGATGGAGTGGCGCATTATCGCAGCTGTCTTGTTGACGGTATTGTGGCCGCACAAGACGAATACGCGACAACAAACGCTTCATAGCACCAAGAACACAGCACTGATCGTTTGACCATGTGGAACGAACTCCTTCTGCACAATTTCCTCCGAATCGTAGATTCAAATCAACATTGTTTTGATTTTTGACTTCCCGAAACGGCTATTCTTCGGATTTGGCTCGCTCGGATGCTTCCATTCGGCACTTTGACGCTTGGTTTCTGATGCTCACGTTTCGTCACCATCCTTTTTCTACCCTTTAATCAAGTCCTTGTCATCCTGGATTTGGAGCAATTTTTGGTCGTTAGTCAACTTGTGTGGAACGAAGCGTACACAAACCTTCCGAAGTTCCAAATGATCGGTCAAAATGCGATGAATTGAATCTTTGGACATGTTCAATTTCATTTCAATGTGTCGCAGTGAAGATTTTGGCTGATTTTTATAAATTCACGCACAATTTCAATATTTGCATTGAGTAAGCAGGGTATTTCTCGAACCAGAATGCCAGAACATCAGTGAAGGATCCACCTTTCCCTCATTATGGGGGGCTACCGCTTTAAAAAATCATTTTTTCCGTTAGACGTACCTTGTGTATATACGATCCAAATTTAGTTATATTATATTATATTATATTAAAATTGAAGTTATTCAGTTTTTCTAAATTTTGGCATTTTGGTGAAGGTAATGGAGTGCATTTTACGTCGAGTCGTTGGGGTAAATAACGCATGGCCAAACTGTTCACAAGGGACGCATGTCAGTGGACATTCTATGTATCCGGTACTGCATGTTGAGTTGGGATACAGGGCCGTACTTTCTTCCGATAATATCGAGAATTTGTGAGAGTTGATTTTTTAAAAATTACGTGTTTTTTTGATTAATCTTTTACTCATATTTGGACAGGGTTTAACTGAGGGTCGGTACCATGTTTCTTTAGTTTATATCTATTTTAGTTCTGCAATTAACGCATCAATTTTAATTCGTTACTTTTCGTTCACCTCAGACCGATACTGGTACCTTCCTTGGTTGATTGGCAGTACACTAACGGAGAGCTACTGAATTACTTCGCGGGCTTGATTTTTCGAAAGAACCATTTTTGATCTCCCCCCTCCAGATTCCTTTTTCGACCATCTTCAAAAGCAGTCGATTGTGCAGCAATAGGCTTTGACCCAGATCAAAATTTCCGCTGAATAGAGTTTTGGAATTCAGGATATTTTGGGAATAGTGCCGAGTTTTTTTATTAGCTTTGCTGGATTTTATTGCTAACACACTGCAAGCTGCCCCCAAAGCTTATCGAGATATATTTTTGGACCATCTTAGTTAGATAACCCTCGTGGTGGTGTAATTATTTGTCGTCCGACGAATAATTTTTAACCCAGATAGGGTTTTTTTGGTAAGAGATTGTTTCCATCTTTTCATGTTTTTCCTGTCCACGTGGTTGATCCGGGTGAACCTTTGGCTTCTTTCCACGCAAGTCTTCGGGTGTCCTCGAAGTCCTCGCGACCTACAGGAGCAGATCCATCTAATATCTGAAAGGACCAATTTTCTGCCTCACATGGTCTGTGCGACACTCATCGGGGAGTTTCGTGGATTGACTTGCCAATGTCATTACTGTTTATTGTCTAGAAAACGTCATTACTAAATTGCCTGTATATTACTAACCTAGTTAATTTAATATTGTAACCGAATCTCGCTCATGGTCTTTTGTCTTTCACGATACTCTTACATGATGAGAATAAATGTCTAAGTACCGAATAATGTTTTCTTTAGTCGCCTGAGATCTCATGTTCTCTGAGCATTAATTAGCCGTTGGTATCATTTAATGCAGTAAAATATATGTATTTTTTAAGGGGTACATTTTTTAAGCCCAATCGGATAACTATATATATATATATATATATATATATATATATATATATATATATATATATATATATATATATATATATATATATATATATATATATATATATATCCACAGTACTATATGAGTATTTGAGAACATACTCGAGTTATATCGTATATTTATAATATTGTGTTTGTGTTTTGTCTGGCCTTGATCAACTATTTACTATTATTTTATATAAAAGTTCTGTTATATCACAATTAAAACAGAATATAAAGTTCAACAAACAATGTTTATAAAATAACAATTTTGAAGGGGAAAAAGTATTTGAACACAAAAAATTTCTAAAAATAATTTCATCAATTTGTACCCGTAAAATACCTAAACAACGCAAACAAATACTGGTTAAAAACAAATATTGGATTGATATGGCAAACGCTTAGGAAATTATACAGTGCCATAGTAAAATATGTACTAGAATTTAAAGTGCAGGGCAAAATGAAAATATGTATCCATTATTATCAGTTGCAGCCTGCAACCGTCTCGACATTGATTTTAGTTTGTTTTTGTTATTACTTAATAAGTGATAACAAAATACATTCTGAGAGTAACACAGTTTTTAAACCTTTCATATTAGTACACTTGATCTTTCTCACTTTATAATTCACTTAATGTCATAAGTTTCCAATGGATCCAGCGATTTGGGAGAGGTAATCAACCTTCTCTTGATATTGTAGCGAAGGCTATTTTTACGCAACTCTAGCCGTGAGCTTTAGGTGATTGACTGCTGGAATCTGAAGATACACTTGGCACCTAATTTCGAGGCACTTTTGAACAAATTCAGTCCAAAACATACAAATCCAGACTATGATATTTCTACCATCGTAGTGTAAAATGCGGTAGTGTAAATTTGTATGTGGTGTAAATTTGGGAAATGGGTATTAGAGAATCCAGTGCCGTGTTATTTTTTATCTACACACTTTTATGGCCATCGAAACCAAACGTGCTTTTGTCATTAAAAATAATTTTCAAAAATCTAAATTTGCGTACTTTTTATCGAACTGGAGTATTTTTCCCTGTTTTTCTAATTGATGAAGGGCATCTTCCGGGAACTCTTCCCTCTATATCCGAAATTATATCAATACTTGCTTACAGTCCCGGGCATGACGTTTACTCCAAAACAAGAAGTAATATCATTGGTTACAAAAACGTCTCGTTGACATTCGACCCTTACTTTTTTGATTTCTTTTTTTTTAATCATGTTTAATTTGGAAGAAAGGTTATGATTTATTGAAAGTACACGCCATCGCTAGCTGCACAGTCTTCCCATCTGGATATTTTCCATGGCATGTAGATGATCACAAATGGTTTGGAGACCAACATTTAACCTCTCTGCCATTTGTTGTTATTTTTTACATACTATCTTCTTCCAACAAGACTTGCAATTCAGCATCTTCAAATTTTTGCAGTTGACTTGGGAGTTATTTGTCTTTCAAGTTGAAATCACCACTTTTGAATTATCTAAAGCAACGCCAATAAGCATCTTGCGTTAGGATATTGTCACCGTAAGTTTATATAGGTACACGATGGCTTTCACTCGCGATTTTCTTTTGACTGAACAAGAAAAGCAGTACGTGCCGCAAATACTCAATATCTGATACCACACGAAAAAAATATGACGCTAACCCAAAGGCGTTTAATCATCAATGGCGTTTTGAACGGTATTATCGTAGCAACAAAATGATATAAGAGATTAGACTGCGAACGGACCATTGTTGTTTTTAGCGCTATTTCTTAAAAAAAAACAAGAATTATTAATCGCCACACCTGGTAAAACGACAACATTGTGTTAAAGACTGGAACAATATATTGTACTAATAAAGCTTCTATCACTGTACTATTTCAAATAAATCAAATTATCTGTGTATTCTCATATATTTTCCATGGATTGAAGTCGTATGATAGCATTATCAGAACAAATGTGTTCGCTTCATTTTTGAGTAACTAACAATGACTAAAACAAATACCAATTGAAAGCGCGATATACAGTCCAGCCAGCCGCTGATAAGAGAGCAGTATTGGTCCCCAGGCGATCATCGATAACCCCGTAAATTGCAAAATTCCCCTCACGCTCCAAGAGGAATGGCGCATTCTGTTTAATTTTTCTTGTCTGTAAATAATTGGGAACAGGTTTGCTTTTCATCCACCTGACAAAAACCAAATAATAATTGTATCTAAAATTTTTGTATGAAAACAAACTGAAATAACATTTTATCCTACAACAGACAGCAATTTTTCAATTAATTTTAATTAAGAAAAGAAGTTTAGGAAAGCAAATTATGGTAGTATAAATACTTTTGTGATAGCATTTTCTTGAAATTGTATTATATCACTGAGAGTTTATATTCAATCGAGTGTCGGTCTTCTGAGAATGCTTTAAACCGAGCGCGCCGTGACTCTAATGGTTGTCATTTATTTTCAGATCGCACTGAAAAATTTGGCTCATCAAAATAATTGCTAAGGACTACCAAGTGACTCTGGGAAGTTCAAACTCATACTGAATACGCATCACATGTTGGCTTGCCTCCCCTCCAAAGGGGATGTTAATAGTATTGCCCGATTGAACGTTACGCCTCCAGTGACATTACTTAATTTACACACCTCGTATGCAGACCTAGAAGAAATGCATTGGGGGAATTGGAGAAGTATATTTATCAGGAAATAAATATATTTATAATGTACTGAAAATTGCTATATAAAAAAAATAATATAAAAGATAACAACCATGGGCTCAGTATCTCTTAGAACACCTAAGCTACCTTATTATTTATTAATATTAAGATAATAATACCCAATGGGTGATATTTGCTTATGGTTACTAAAATTGTCGCTTTGCACTCCACTGTTCTATAATAAATAATAGACCATACTTATTACTGTTGTGAAAGCTACAAGAAGTATATAGTTCCTCTATATAGTTCATATTAGAATTGCTTGAAAATTAATATGTTAAAATAATTGCAGTTTTATTGTTTCACTAAATTCATAAAAAGATAACTTTTTAAATACATTTCAAATTGGGTACATTAATCCTTTTGTGTTATATTATTTTGTTCACAATTGTATGTGTTAACATCTACTGCCTAACAGGACCCTTAATTTTATTGGCTTAATTTTACTTAATTTTACAAATTGAATTGAACACCTTTCGTTCCTAAATGACTGTTTCTATGGTTTAATGATGTTTAACAGTTTCAGCAGAATCAATTCGATTCTAAAATAATTTATCCATTTCGAAAGTTTAAATTTAATTTTTGCTTGGACAAGGACAAAACCGAATTTGGCCATTAGTATATGTCAGTTGGAATATCAATAGATAACACTGATATATTTTGTCAAACCTGATAGAATAAAATGTTACTTTATAAAATTGTATTAAAGTGCATACAATTTAAGTCAGAAGATATTAATATATTATTTATCATATCAATTTTATCTAACATAACAATTTTATATTGATAAGAAATATTAATATTTATTATTAGCGGAAAATTTATAAAATAAAATATCAACTCTTCCCAATTTTTGCGGGATGACAGCATGATTTTTGAAACTGTTAATAAAAAAATGTACATCTTTAATATTGAACTAAAGCTTTTCATTTACAAATATTTTTATCCCTCTTTCATATTTTTAGGTTTATAAAATATTATGTTACGTTCTTTGTTTTTTTGAATATGTGTACCATTCGAATTTCCTGGTCTTTAATAAGAGTTCGTCCCTTTTAGAAAAGAAAATCTATAAAATTTTACAACCGAGAGTTTTATTTCAATTTTGAATTAAACAAAATGGTTGCTTTTGCAATTTATGTTTTAAAAATATCATAATTAAAATACCCACCTATTCTTGTTCCATAAATGTTCTTTTTTTTGTTAAAGGTTTTAATCGTCTTTTTAATTAATTATTGCTTAATGTTAGTGGTTCATCAATATAACAACGAGCATCAAATAGTGACTTTTCGTGAATTAAATGGTAGTTCCATAATTCTTCTTCTCAACATAATCTCCGAACAGATTCCATACATTTAGAAAAATATTCTTTTTCTGTTCTATCGGATACTTATTCACGGTAGTGATTACATTTTCGTCATTTCAAAAAAAAAAGTTACCCATTTAATTGTTAATTGAATTGTTAATTAATTGTTAACTGAATATTTCCTTATCTTAGGGAATAAAAAAATGATCGGTGGGAATCAGATATAGGGAATATTTAAGCTGTTCAACATTTTCAAAACCAGCATTGTGTATGGCAACCATTGAAAAGTAATTTTTGTGAGCTGATGCTTTATTCTAGTGAATTACAATTCTCTATGAAATTAATGTACATTTGTTCAGTATTGTCATTTACTGTTCGCCTTATTTCATTTAAAATGTATTAATTTTAATTTATTCAAAAAATATATAAAATTAAAATGAGAGAAAAAAGTATCATTGCGAAACAAAGGTTTATCGTCATAAGATATTCATGATGATGTGCGTGTTATATTTCTATCGATTTCATTTATCGGTCAAATACCAATTATAAAGTTTCGTTCGAGTTCGTTTCAAGTAAACTTTTAATAAATTATTATTGAGAAGAGTTTGCTATTACTTTGTCCTGATTTGTATTATTATACTTCTTTTTGAAATATTAGTATAATTCAAATATGTTAGCTTTACAAGAATTATTTCGAAAGAGATGTATTGCGATTATAGAAGTTATCTTAAAAGGAACGACTTCATAAAAATATTTTAAAACATCATCTACTTGATGGAGTATCAAGGCCAAATACATATGAGGAGTTTTCATGAATTATCGTCTCAAATATAGAAATACACATTTGAGACATTTACAACAACTGTATTGTTTTTTGTCCTGTCAGTCATTCATTCATGTATATGTTTATGCATAATGATTCATGGATGATGCTGTATGCTGAAGAATTTATTCCGGGTTTACATTATAGTTAGTTTCTTTCGAGTTTGCAAATTGAATACTTGAAAATGACGAGTGCGATCCCGTCGAAACATCATGAAAATATAAAGTATAAAGTACTTAAAAGCATCTGCTTACAAAAACAAACGCACTAAGGGATGTAATCTCGAAATAAAATGTATATATAAAGGGTGATTTTTTAGTGTGTCCGAATTTCCGATAGGTCACGCTGTCAAATGAACTGTGATTTTGCGCGCAAGTCTGTAAATACGTCTCAATAGTCTGACAAATTATCATGGAACGTTAAACATCAGAGTAATGCTTGCAAATTGTTAAAATTTGTTATCAAAATCAGTGTTCTGTGCTCCAAACTTACAGAGTATTTCTTGAATTTGAACTTCATGATGTATTCGCTAAATTATCGACAAACTCCGAAAGCATTTCATGCCTCTCGATATTATAAACAAAAACAAGACAATAAAATGCGCGGTCCGAGAAAAAGATCGCCGCTGTTGCTGGCAGCGTTAATAAATACCCTATTTTTTTAATTTCTCGACGCACGCAGGAAGTTGGCCTTCGTATTAGACTACGTGAATAATTTAATTCAGAATTTGAATAGTATTAATATGGAGAAGATGTGGTTCCAACAGGACGGCTCCACATGTCATACAGCCAACAACTTATATAACAACAGTTATTAAAAAAATGAAGAAATGTACTAAGCTAACAATGTAGTAAACTTCAAGCCCTACAAAGCTAAGAAAAATATAAATAAGAGGAAGAAACCTGTACTGGATTTAAAAATAGTTAAAATAGAAAAAGGAATAAAGAAAACCATAAAAAGAAGGAAGAGAGATTAAACATATAAGAAGAATAAAAGAAAAACAAAGGCAAAGAATCATAGTATGCTAACTATAAAAAAATATCATACAATGTATGAAATGTAAAGGTTGGGTACATGACCTATGTGCTGACGCGGAAAGTAAGATGACGAAATATATTTGTGATATCTATGTTAAATGTCAATAATTTTTATAGGTGTAATTTTGTTTCTTACGAAATTATAATTTTGGTTTTATATGTGTAATTTACTTGGTAGTTAAGTTGGATTTTGAGGCTGTGATGATTCCAAAAAATATTGATTGTAAGTTGATCTTAGGCTGAGCAGTTCGTAGTTTTTATTTTTTAATATTATCTCATTTAATCTTATTAATTATTATTAATTAAATATATTAATATATTAAATATACTAATTTAATCTTATTTAATTTATTGTTATTCCTCTATATAGTTTATAGCTAAGTATACTTTATACTTAGGCTGGTATGAATTAGACGACCGGGTGCCTTAATCATACCGAAGGTACTTTTATGTAAAACGTTAAAACACCTGTTTTGATAAAATATTTTTGGGTTTCTATGAATGTTCATTAAAGTTCAAGTTAAAAGCAAATAAATAAAGAATCAGTAGATACAGAAGATTTTGTTTCATTTAAATTGTATTAAATTTTGCAGTACTATTTCCTTGCTGTTAACAGGTTTTTCGATTTTTACACATTCCGTTGATATTGGTATTTCAGTTATCACTCATTATTTCAGTTATTTTTCAGTTTTCAATCAATGCGTTTAAAAATGCCTAGAAACATGATATCTCATTTTAACAGATCAAGAGTAATTACTTTGATACAACAGGGCTTTAATCAAAGTAATATCGCAGAAATTGTATGTATTTCCCAAAAAGATGTATCGAACATTCATAAAAAGATCCAAGAGATAAATAACGTAAACGATCGCCACAGAAGTGGTAGAAAAAGATGTACAACAACGGCACAAAACGGGCAGATATTAATGATAGCTCAAAGAAATCATCTGGAATCTAACAACGTGGTATATCAACGTCTTGCAAACTAACCCTATAACAAAAAAAAATATGATTGCAATGAGCTAGAGAAATGATGGATTATAGTCCTAACTAGAATAACGTGATGATCTCCGATGATACGTGGATTGGTTTCTGATTCACGAAGAGCATTAGTTTGGCATGCCCTAGGTTGGCAAGTCCGACTAGAAGCAGTTCAACCAGGTATCACATTTGAAGGTGAGAGTATGATGTTTTGGGGTGGTATTATGAGGCCTACAGGGATGCCTTTACTGGTCCTGGAGAGAAAAGTTACTGGTGATGTGTACATCGAGGAACATTTAAATCCTGTTGTGTGTCATCATCGAATAGCAACAGCATAACATTTTCTTGAAGAGGAGGGAATAACTAAGTTAGGGTGGCCAGCAAATTTCTATGACATAAATGTCATTGAACATGCTTGGGGCATCCTGAAAACATGCATGATGAAATGAAACAATCCTTCTCTTACCCTGCGATAACTTAAATATGCTGGTCGTAAAGAATAGGGGAGAATTCCACATTCCCAAATTGATCATTTAATCGACAGCTTGTAAATCATCTAAAGATAAGCATACAGTTCCAAGGGGGAAATATTTCTTATTAGTTTTATTGAAAGTATCTTAAAATTATTTTTGAAGGCAATTGGAATATTGTAATTTTTTGACTCCAAAATTAAGGCCCAGACTCATCAGGGCGCCAACATATACCATACCATCAAGAATAGAGAGACCCTATCCACAGCCAACAACCCAACATGAGATTGTGGAACCCAACATTTGAGTGTGTGATGACACTCAGCTACTGCTGTCTCATTGGACGCAGTCCAAGAAACTCTAACACTACATATATACGCAATCCGTGTTAGCGTTACACCGTCGAGTAAACTCTTTGAAAATGATGGATGAGATTCCATTAAAACGTCAGCGAAACCGTCAACTAGTGGACATTCAGCTAACACGGGATACCCAAGAAACTATCATTACATTTCACACCCACATTCGTCAAAACATGAAAATGTTGAATGGATTAACGCAATAACACATAATTGATGTTCATTTGTCATATTGTTTAAATATGAATCATTTCGTTTTATAAATATAGAATTTGTTAATATGTTGACTACAGCGCCACCTATCATATCCTAGCATAGCTATGAACAACCGTCTCGACAAAACAAATATATTGTGGAAATATGGCCTCAATTTTTTAAAGATGAGATATAAGATCCTCTATTAAAATTCTTTCTAGTATGCCCGGTGTAGCACTCACGGGCGTAGCCAGGATTTAGTTTTGGGGGGGTTTCCAAACGATACAAAATAGTTCGACTACTCGACAAGAGATATCGTTACTGTGCGCAACGTCCACTAGTTCGGATATATATTCAATTCAAATGTAATAATTTAACTCTCTTCACTCCTCGTATTTTTTGGGTATAATATTAGGTAATATTTGGTTTATTTCGGGGGGGGGGGGGGGGGTTTGAACCCCCAAAACCCCCCCTTGGCTACGTCCGTGGTAGCACTCCATATGAATAGGAGATGTATCCTGTAACGTTGTGATTTGGGGTTGTACATTATTTTCGCTGATCTAGTTTCTTTTTAAATTTAACTTACATGAATATCAAATTTGTTGCCTGAAAACGTTATAGTTTTTCCTATACAATTTTAATAATTATCTTTAATCATCCGTATTTTTAGGCGTATTAGTTGAAATTCAAATAAAGAAAATGATTTTTCAGGAGAAAATTAAGTTGACAAATTTACTTTGAAAGCAACTTTATTTAACAACACTATGTGGCTTGTAATACTATAATTCCTTAAGATATATATATATATATATATATATATATATATATATATATATATATATATATATATATATATATATATATATATATACGCCTAATTACATCTGATAAATTTCAGTAACCATATCAAATTACATCATCTTTAATTAAGCTAATACTTATCGATATACTGGCCACAAATGAAACTACATATTCGAATTGCAAAACAAAGCTGGAAATACAATAATTATGTAGGGCATAATCTTCCTAACGGATCAGATATGGACTTTGAAGCCCATTGCCTTTCATTCGCATTCGAGTCGCTGCAATAAACAAAGAGAATCAGGCAGATCGTGCCATTGCGGATAGCAGGACCTATAGATGTTTCGCAGAACTGAGATAAAAAACAAAATGAAAAGATCCGTTTTATGCCCGCACCTCTGATTTAAAAGAATTACAGCAGGTGATGATGCGAGACAGAAATAACGTGTTAAGATATTCCGGTAATGATATATCAGATACTTTCTTATTATCAAGGTTTAATTGTTACTCACATATAAATAAACAATTGAACAATAATTAAAAAAATCTCCAATTAACAGAATGTAATAAAAATTATAATTTCAAGATATTAATATTGTCCAGTAAAATTTTCTCTGGGTCCAACACATCGGCCAATAATTCCCCGGTCTGACATAGATGGCGTTATTTACGAAAAATCCTTACCAGTAACCGATTGTGCCAACCTGCAAAAGTCATATATTAACATTTCATGACAATCTGTCTACTAGATTCGGGACTAAACGTATGTGTGATCCCATTGAAATACTCCGCTTTTATCAATAATCAGAGTTTCAATAATCTGAATGTGCCAGAAAACGCGGAAAATATGTTTTTTTATTTACCATTGAGCGAAAAGCCCTTTATCACTGTAAGATTAAAAAGTATGTCAATAAATGGTTGCGAAATATAGAATTATAGATTTCTGATTTTAAGAATTGTAATATATAAAACAAAAACGACCGAACTTGCGAATTATTCCATTTCCATTACTCGCAAATGGAATGAGTGTTTGCACTATTTAATTATGTATTAGTTACTAATAAAATATTATTGTACATATGTAAACTACTTGAATTTTCTTTGTGTCGCTAGATTTTACTGTTGGTTTAATATGTCGGAATAGATTAGTTCGGTTAACGGTCTGTAGTTTTACAAATGTAAGGTCAAGTTAGAAATACATGAACGACTAGGGTTATTTAGCAACAGGACCTATAGCTGAACATGAACACCGAACCACGGTTCTCAGCTACCAATTATATACGATCGGAAGTGTTGATCGGGCTAACTTTTAACTCTTGCTTTTTTTACTTAACCTTTTAGTCTCTCGAGAAGCTTGCTAACTGGCGAGTAACGAAAGTGGAAAATGTTTTAGATGGTATTTGGTCTTATCAATAATTTGCACTCTTTCCCACTGAATTGCAGTACACAAGCCTGAGTACTATAATTCGATACGTACGCACGGCAACCTGTTCTAGTACTCAGTATATTATGTATAGCTACTTTTCGATCTCCGAGTCGCCGGATTATAGACGTCATATCTGAAATCATACAATACTTGGAATAAAAGGCCGACAAACGCCTTTTATTTCTTGTTCATATTCCACGATCGGCAAAAAATATCAATAAACAGCAGCAAAATTATGTCATGGTAAGCAACAAGACTAGTAGATATTTTGTAAAATCACATTTCAAAATGAGTTAAACCAATTTGAATTGCAATAAAGTATTGAAAGATTTTGAGAAATACTTAATTTAGGAAACCATTATAACAGCTTAACAGATCCATGCAACAACTAATTTTGTGTTTAAGATAGGAAAAGTCTGACAAATTATAGGAAAATAGCTTAGTTTTTTTTATTTAGGAAAATTTTAGTTTCTAGGAAAACTCTGACAAGTATTCAAACTCTTTAAGTGATTAAAAATAATATATTTGATGAGCTCTTATAAACTGTGTTTCGTTTCATCCGTTTTATCCGTTTACTAATTTTCATTAGTATATCAAACCATATCACTCATTAATTATGCGAAAACTAATCAAGAAACTGTCTGTAGACAAAATTACATAATCAAACTGGTAAACAAGGCCGAACGCATAACAAATATACATCGAATAATCTGCCTAATGGATGAAATATGAACGCAGATGCACCGTGCGCCTTTCATGCGTTCCAGCCTCTGTAACAAAGAAAATTTACCTTCAGGAGGCATCGTGAATTGGCGAATACCAGGACTGCCAGAGGTTTTAAAGAATCGAACACATCGAATGAATAACCATATTTATGTTTCAGTTTTTAATTCACAAGTAGTACTAGATGAGACACAAAAACAATAGTAATTTTTTAAATAATGGGCTGATAACAGACTTATTTTTGTTGTATAGAAACGATAGAGATAGAGAACGAAAACGATAGTGAAACGATAGAGATAGAGATAAATTATGGTAACATATATTAGATATATTAGATAAATAGTGGTTGCGCTCACCGCTTCATATTATATTATCGGTTTTGTGCGCATGCGCTCTGTTGTAATAACTACATAGTGTACAAATTTTACTAGAGTTTTTGGGACGGCAGGGAACATAACAATTTTAAAGTAACCTAGTCACGAAAATCAAGTTAAATCTTCTAGAGTGCTGTTTTAGGGTTATTTTAGAAAATAACCTCGGATGGTTGAAGGACGCGAATGCCAACGAACTAGAGTTTTTGAGGAAGTGTTTACGACAGAAATGCTACATAAAAATCAAATGAAAAACTGACAATATGAAAATATATTTTACTGAATAAAATTGGTAATTTTTGTGTACTCTATGACGATGTTATATAATGATAAAAAATTCCACTTACATTTGATATCAAAATTTAATAATGAATTAACAGACCATGGATGGATGACTCTGTCAGGCAAGGATAGAGTCTTTTTGCGGCAAGATAGGTGAAGCTCGTTGTAGAGATGCGTCAAATTCGGTAAAAAAATTTCGATCCCATAAAGAAAATAAATAAGATAAATGAACAAAAGATGTGTTAGAGTTTGTATTGAAAATATACCATACAGTAAGTACTTTTTTCTAGTTTTAGTGTTGTACAATTTTTGTTGTTGCAAGTATAAACTAATATAAATCTATAGTATAATCTAACTAACAGATTATATATAAACACCAATGTTCTCTGCATCTGCTCTGTAAGTCAAATGCAATAAGTCTTTAGATAAATGTGTAAAATTCTGCAAAGAACAGGTCGCTAATGATGCTAATCAGACCAGATAAGGCCGGATACTTTTCAAGACTGGTCACTGATCACTCTAGTCTTCTCGAGATAACTAAATGTTAAACATGGACCTAAGATCAAAATACAAGTTCTGATTACTCTTTTTTTGTTAAAAGCAATTATAAAGATGGCAAAACAAATTCTAAACTTATTAATAAATAAAGTAATTAACTGGAATATCTTGCTAATATTTCAATAATGGGACATTTCCATTTAATAAAAATTTCTAACAAGAAGGACATGGCTCTTATGAAGTAATGAAACATATGGAAATGCATATCTAGGCATACTATATGGGCTTTCTGAGCTTTCAGTTTTGTTCACTCATTCGCTTTATTGATGATATTTCTGTGAGGTTAAATTGGATACAACAGTTGAATGGTATCTAAAGTAATTAAGGACATACTCCCATTCATAGTATATCAGTATGAATATAGAAATACCTTTATTTTAATAAAAATGTAGAGAATTCAACAAGAATATTCGGCAATAAAAAGGGATGAGAAATGCTACGTGATTTTAAAATCTCAAATATTCATTTTATATATTTCTAGCAATATTTCTATTGTTGAGAAAGAAAGCTTGTTTCACTGATATTTTAAAAGGGGGTGTAATAATGTAAACAGAGACAAAATAAATGCAAACATATCATTTATTAGTTTAATTCTGACAAGCCTTAACTTGCCATATAAAACAGACAGACAATCATTAACGAATCCTTGTTCCTAAACAAGTGACTTTTGCCTGATAAATGAAAACACATTTTTGTATAATTATTATTGATTAACGTTACTACAAACAAGTGAATGTCTTGTTTCATTTAATATTTGTTATGCGCGAATTTATAAAACGAATATTTATATATATATATATATATATATATATATATATATATATATATATATATATATATATATATATATATATATATATATATGTGTGTGTATATATATACATATATATATATATATATATATATATATATATATATATATATATATATATATATATATATATATATATATATATATATATATATATATACAGGGTGTCCCAAAACTCAACGTCAATCCCTGTCACTGCGTCAGTGATAATAGGCATATATTAGACAATCTTGAAATTCGACACCCTAGGCTAGATCTTTAGGTACTCTGATCAGAAATTTCCCAATTTTTCAGTGTTATTTTTTATAACGCGATCCTAACTAATCACGCTATTAATCGCAGCCACAAATCAAACAATGAGGGTTGTTGATTTAGTAAAAAAAAGTTTCATTGAGTCGTGGTTTAAAAAATTATGTCAGCTAACTTTAATATTCAACGTGCAACATTAACGTGTGCTCAAAGATCGACTTCACCAGTGTAACTGAGATGGACAAATGTGATGAAATATCACCCGTATCATGTGCAACGTGTACAAAGTTTGTTACCTCGTGAGTGCACTACCAAAATCGATTTTTGCAGAACAGTGTTGACGAGAAAACGTGAAGATCCGCAATTTCTAAACCAAATTTTATGGATACTATGGACATATCGATTTTTAGGCACACGGAAAAACCGCATTTAACGCGTGAAGACTGGTCCCAGTATCAATTTAAAGTTAACATGTGAACCGGAATTTTAAACGGACAAATAATTGGACCATTTGAGCTGCCTGAAACTTTCAATGGCGCTAACTAGATGGATTTGCTCCAAAACGATTTGCAGACTTTATTAGAAGATGTACCACTCAATATCTACAGAGAAATGTGGCTTTAACAAGATGATTGCCCAGCGCATTATGCTTGACCTGTACAGGATTATTTGAACGGAGAGTATCCCGAAAGGTGGATGGGGCGCCACGGTTCAATTGAGTGGCCTCCTCGTTCTCCGGACCTAAATCCCATTGATTTCTTTTACTGGGGCTGCATAAAAGAAAAAGTGTATTCAAAACCAATACATAATCTAGCCGAACTGCATTACAGGATTGTTGAAACAGCACAAGAAATAAATGCAAGGATATTCGTACGATAGGTGAAAAAATCTTTTCTGAGGTGATGCAGAGCATGTATTCGTGCCGAAGGCAAACAATTTGATATAATTTGATAAATTTTAAACAATTAAACATATTACAATATTTCCTTTCATTTCATTTTGAATAAGTTTTATCTTAATAAAATAATAGACCAATTATTAATTTGACTCACACACATTGCCTTTGCGTTGACTTTTTTTAAAATAAGCTTATTTTGCAAAAAAGACAATAATATTTTTTGTGGAAAAAAATGCCAATTGTATCATTTTGAAATCTTCACTAAATGGGCCATCTTAAAGTCGAATGTCAATCGGTCTCTTTTTAATTCGTCTTCGAACAGCGACAATATCTATCTCACTCCATCACATCTGTCAATCTCACTTATACTGGTGAAGTCTATTTTTGAGCACACAAAAGTATTGTTATCAAAGTACGAGTTTTTTGAAATATGGTCATTTTGCGAAAAAATAAGTAATTCCATTTTTTATGGAAAGAACAGCGTCAATTATTCTACCATATTGAA
>JARFXV010000255.1:550000-575000 GCA_031761425.1 Cosmopolites sordidus | reverse complement strand
AAGAGAACAATTAAGTTATGAAGACAATGAAACAAAAAACTGAATTTTCTTAACAATTGGAAAAATTCCCAATTGTTAAGAAAAATAAAATAATGTTTTCTGAGGAAGTGGTTTTACATTTTGGATACATGTTTTAAGGAAGCTTTTTGTTGAAAATAATGTAAATAATCGTTGGTTAAATTTAAGAAAGTTATTTCCTTTACACCCTGTATATATGCATCCTATGCAGCTAAGTTTTGTTCGCAATATCTAGATATACCAACTATAAAGATTAATTAATTTCCTGTTGTATTTCAATCAATTAATAGAAATATCTAATGATTAGGAATTTTCACGAGAAAATATAGGAAATGTTACAATTACTGTGATTTTTTTTTGGAAATTCCTAACGGTCTATCGTTATCCACATTTTCCCTAACAATTGAGTGTTTCTACTATTTCTTTTACACATTAAATCCACTACTCGATTGCACAAATACTGTTGTAGACCTACAATAATAAGCATTATACTAAAATAGTTTTAATATTCTTTTCAGGAATTTTTTACATAACAGCTATATAAATAGAAGTCAAAGGAAATATTTGATATGATGTTCTAGATACACAAAATGCATAAAATCATTTTAAAATATTCGCAGCGTGAAGGTGAAAAATATATTTCTCAGTAAATACAGGAAAGCCGGTAAATTGTGGTGACAGAATGAGCCCCTTGAAAAAGACAAATTACCCCAGAGTACATTTCGTAAGACTTTGCATTATTTGAAATGACTTACTGAAGTCACCTTCCGAGAAAATGTTAATAAAACAATAGTATTGTTATTTTCCAATTTACTCTTTTTAATGTCAGTTTTGTCCAATTGAATTTTGTATCAATAATACTAAATATATAAATGTGCGAAACTGTTAAAACAATATTTAAATAAAGTTTCTCTTATTTTCGGTATTATCGGCAGGTTGACACTCACAAATAATTATTTATGTAGTAATAAATGTTTATTAAGGGTAGTAAAAGATATCGAGTAATTCTTTTATCTAGTGAGTATATTTTTTCAACTTATTTTACTCAATTTTTTTACAAAAATTATTAGAATCCCGAGCTTTTTTAAGGCAACAATAAATAAATTCTGCTTCTAAAGGGTAGAAAAAGTAATAATATCCACAATTTTTAAATGTTGAGCTCTGTAATAAAAAAAGTGATTACATTAAGTTACATGATAATAGAAAAAGAGAAAGTTGAAAAAGAGTTGTATCAGAATGTATGGTTAGAAAATTGATGAAAATTGAAAAGAAGCGCAAAATACTGAAGAAAAGCTGCATCTGACTTCGCTCTAGAAGAATTTGGGAAGCAAATACCTGCAACTGCAAATGTTGCAAGTTTGCTCAAATGCAAGAAGGCTCAATGCGAAATATGCTCAAAGGTAAAAAAAAATTGAAAGGCTGTACAGCAAGAATGAAATTATAGTTTTCTGCAAGCAACAACATTTGAATGCTTGGAGGCTCTGAGGCACCAATCACATTTCGAGGTATTTTTAAATTTTTCTAATCAAAAAATAAAGATTTTTCTTAATATTATCAAAATACTGAGATTCCTCAACCGTCTTGTTAATAATTTTATGATAAACCCCAATATACAAACTAGACTGAAGCTGAACTGCTGAATCCCTGAACCCTGAACTGATGAGAAGGTTTAATTTATATTTTAGATACTAATCACTTATATAAAAAATTACTCGTATATTACTCACTTATATAAAAATTACTCGAATACGTAATTACTAGAAAATGTAGGTACAGAAGATATAATGAAGCACCTTGAAACAAGTCTGTTTAATTTATGAGTGGTAGTTTTTTATATAACCTTCAAACTACTTTCTATTAGTCACCTGTCAATATGCGGCCTCAGGTATCCGCTTTTGACTTTAATACTGAACATCGAGGTATCTTTTGTTTTAATTATATCAGCCACGCATTTCTCTCTCTCCATTCATTCCTGCAAAGCATAAAACCGTCGGTGTGAAACACTAAACTCGAAGAGACTTACCACTAAATATTCAATCACTTTATTTAACACGCGTTTCGTGATCCATGACTGTATCACTGAATCATCAGGATATGATCGAGTCATCTCATTCAATCATGTCCTGATTGAATAACCTCCTGATGATGTTAACATAAACCTAATGCGAATGCTAACCAAATGAGCGTCAAGAAGATAAAGTGATTTGGTGTTTAGTGGTAAATTTATTTCAGTTTGCCAGATATGTTGACGAAAGTTATGGAAAATGCATTAAATAGGGCATGAAGTTGCATTGATGCTTAGTAATAATAAAATAAACATATTATAAAAAAAACAATTTTGTTTCCTTTAAAAGTTATTAATAATTAAAATGGTTGCGTTTTCTTGTCTAATACTATATAGTGTATATTCGTTTTGATTTCGATTTCAAGCATAATGGAATAATATATATTGTACATTCGTTCTAACGGTTTTAGTCTTTCCGTCTTTAATATATATAGGCTAGGTATAAGGCTAACAACAACAAATGCCTCTAACTGTACTTCGCGTGGTCCACCAGGGCTCATATGTGAATAATATATATATACAACACCCTCAGCTATGATATTCTTTTACTTGAACTTTTGACTCATTCTTCAATATTTTGCCCAAAAATAACCCCAGGAAAAATCGTTCATGCATTGGTCTGATTTGAGGTGCGTATTATTATAATGGCCTATAATATCTCCTTGTTTACCCAGTTGCAATAAATATATTTTAACCGGTTGGGGAAGGTATAAAACAAAATTTAAAGGTATTAATATCTTCAATATCAATGAGATTAGATAATATTGATATCGGCCACAAACTTGTTTTTTGCAAGGCCAGTCTATCAATGCCACAGATTTGTTGTTTTTTATTGAAAGAATTATATAACATTGAACCAAACAAACATTTATGTGAGATAATGTAATAAACGTACAGACAAAGCAATAAAAAGAGAACAAACACCGCAACCACACATAAAATTTAGAATTGCCTCAATTTTAAAAGTTATTCTAAACATTTGTTTTCTCAGGTTCACCTGGACCTTAAGCGATCTAATGAATATTTAATGAAAGCAATAGAACAATTGGCACAATTATTGACAATGAAATTTACTAGTTTTACTATTTTGCTAGTTTGGATTACTACATTTATTTATTTACTAGTTTGCTATATTTGCTTTTGCGTAACGTGCATATAAAGATAGATTTATTAATAAGACGCATCAATTTCTATAGCTAACTTACATCGAAAACTTATCGGCGCTTTATGTTTTCTGATAAATATTAGTAGGCGCATTTTATTCCTTGTTGACTAGAACCTTGCTAACATATGTCTTTTAAATTTAAAAATTATTACACTGGAAATTTTACCGTCAAATTGTACCTTTGTTCAGTGGCAGCTCGTAAAAGACAGGACGTTGGGGCGTCGCCCCTCCAGCATTTATCACAGTAAACCATTTTTCATATTTTATTTCCGTTCAGTTTCTTTCCTTTAACTCATTTTAAGATATTATTAAAAATTATAATCTTCAAATGTAGAACGTCTGTCGACCCATCACACCAAATAAAACAGAAAAATTCCATCCTCTCGCCACAATTTTTAAATTGTTGGTCGGACATTTACCTCCTAGCGACCGTACGCTACGTCATCTTATTTCGTCGTTGGCGTTACATGTCTTGTTGGTTGCCAGAATTCGGGGGTTTAATTGTTTTCTAAAACATGCGATTTGGACGTAGATTTCCTGCGACCGAGCGTATCGGTAATTAGTTTTATATGCTGATTTGACATACGGAGCGTTTGTTATGTCTCGCGTCGCGTATTTCGTTTGCCTCGCGAATACTTGTTTTGATTTGGGATTTGCTACATGTGTACTGCACTGAGTAGTACTTTGTAAATAAAAATAATCAACTTTTAATTGCAAACATGAAAGTGTCTGATTTAAAACAGTTAATAATGGTGGCGTTAATTATGGCGAGGTGCTATTCACCGACAAAAATGTGTAAAATAACCCTTCTTTGTCATAAAACTTAGATTTTTTTAACTTTCTTATACACTTTTTTGAAGTTTCTCTATTGATTTGCAGTAACCATAAACTGTTTGAATGGTTTACTCTTTGGAAAACGGTAAGTATCTTTTTTCATTTCTTTATCTGCGCAACAAGCAACAACCCATCCTCCAATGTCCTTGTAAGTAGTAACAATACAACATTTTAATGCTTTCCTTATCCACTTCCTGTATGGGTCTTCAATAGCACGAAAAATAAAAAGGAGGAAGGGAAAAAAAAATCTTCAGCAGAACTATTTTCTTCTATGCCCTCTCACTTTAAAATCCCACGAGCCGCCACTGCATTTGTTCTACAATAGATCAAGGTGTAATTCTCAGTTTGAAAACATATTATCGGCGGCTGCTATTCATTAGCCACCTTAAGTGCATGAAACATGGTACACAATAACAGTAAATATGTTTGATACTATCGAAAGTATTTTAAAAGCATATTATAGGTTTCACAAAAAACAATTAAAATTTATTTAATAACACGTGCCCTTTCTATTTGAATTTTGTGATGATGATGAGTTAGCCCAATGGTTTATTAAGTAAGTTGCTAATGACGCGGATGAGCACAATCTGCCTTTGAGTGTATGGTTTACTAAATCCAATAGTGACTTCGGGATATTCAATTCCACTAAAGTATAAAATTTTTTGAAGTAGATAATTATCTTACTAGTAAATATTGTAATAAAAATTGTTAATACAGATTACTTTTACATATTAATCTTCTATATTCAAGACACTGCATATTTTCATGCTTTAATACCGCCACATGTAAAAAATGCTTTCTTTTGCTTAATATTTTCCTGGCATTTCTCCAACTAGTAACATAATCGACATCATTTATTGAGCTGTCATCAATATCATTTATTGTACTAGGGTGTAACAGAAGTATTTGCTTTTTTTAGTTCCTATGTCTCGCAATGCCCATTATTTGTAATGCGAGATACTTCTAATTTCTTTGAAATCCCTCTCTTTTTAATGTTAATCCTCTGAGGAGTGAAGTATAATCCTATATTTAAAATCAAACGAAATAACGCAAAAACTGTTGTTACACCCCAGTAGAAGAGATATCCAAAATGAAAGGGGGTATATATCAAAAATTCGATGTTCTAAAAATATTTTTTGCTTTCTGTGTAATAATTAATTATTTTACCTGGATAGTTCAAAAAAGTAATTCGATTAAACTTAATAATTATCTTATCAAATCATGCAAAAACATTATACACTTCACAATCATCACACACATATTTTAAGTCAAGCAATCCCCATCAACTTTCAATAATCTATTACAAATTTTTCGTATTTACTCTGCCAGCGAACGTATACCGTCTTGCCTAGTTAGGTTCACGAAGCTATCACTCCGTCCCTTTTTCACGCTCAATGGTTGATGGGTTCGCAGTGTTGTTATCGAGATTACACATGGCACCCTTGGGACTGGAAACGCGACCCGAGATTTAGACAGTAAAGCGTCTGGTGATAGATGCTATACAATCTGTGGTCATCTGAATGCGAACTTAGAAGAATAATAGAAGGAAAAAGAAAGAGGATCAGGGAGAGTGTATTATGTAAAAATGTTTATACTTGTAACTGGTCCAGAACGTCGGATAAGATTTGGAATGTTATTTATTGTAATTCCTAACAATTATAGATTTGTAAAAAAACATAATATACAGGGTCGCTATTATGTATGGAAGCGATAAAATATTTCGAAAAAGCTTTTAGATTTCTTAATAAAATTTTATACTCAAACATCAGGAAATGTTTGACAATTTTTGGGTATATTTTTATGTCATTTTTCTTCTCGCATATTTGAACTCGAATACTAAGTTGGAGTTGTCTCCAAGTACTTACTGGAACTCTACTTGGAGCTAACTTAAATGACAACAGTACTTGAATTTAGTATTGTTCGAAATACACTTTTTTTCTGAATTCAATGAGATAAATATTAAAAATAAAAAAAAATATAAAGTATTTGATTATACTTGACAACTGTTAACGTCAATTTGTGAATTTAAAATTTCTTTCAATTTTGATATGGCATTAACATGCTTTTAACTGAAAGAAAAAGAATTGAAATACTAACAATTGTTGGATACTGTGACAGAAAATACACTTATGCTGGAATTTGTCGAGTATTTATGAAGTACTTCGGAATAAAAACACCACTATGTCAACAGTTTTAAAAACGGTGAAAAGATTCAATGATACAGGCAGCATTAAAAGTTGTCCAAATTTAAGACGATATAAAACAAAACCTAATGACGAAAATTTATTGAATATACAGAGGGTGAATGTACCGGGGATCTAGAGTATTCGATAAGTGAGTGAAACGGTACATTGTGTCCGTACTCTATATGAGATAGTGCGTTTTTAGGAAAGCGAGATCATAATAAGTATTAGAATTTTAACTGATACACTTGTAGCTTTTTAATGTTTCAAACATTTATTATATATTTTGCTCTACATATGTTTCGCCTTGTTAGGGCTTTCTCAAGAATAGCTTGAACTAATACTCTTGAGAACATGTAGAGCAAAATCTTGGATGGAGCATTTGTACCAAAACAGAAATGTATAAACTACAGAAAATAAAAAAATAATATAAACACTAATTTTGATGTTTGTCCAAATAACATAATCAAACATAACCTACCAACATTCCACTGTACTCTCTGACGGAACGGGGCGTACAGTGTGCACAACGCAAATATTTATTGACTGTGTGTGGTAATTTTGCGTCGTAAATATTTTCGCCGCACAGTAAATTCAACACACAATCAAATTTTATTAGTGTGGATCTAGCTTTAAATTAAGAAGAATGATATATCTGAAATTAAAATGGCAATGCCCGGGAGGTTGGCATCACCTGTAATCCGGTGATAAATGCAGCGTTGCTTGTTATGGCTAGTACTTGGATGGGTGACAATCCGAGGAAAGACTAGGTTTGCGTACTACATTTGAACAGAAAATAGCATACAATCTGACTAGGAATTTCTCTTCAGTCACGCCAGTTCGAAGCTGGGTAAGGCCGGATGTTTTCTGAGAGTTATTCTAAGTTGGTCACTCATAATCACAGATATTTCAGAATGTCTCATTCATGGAAGATGGACGTTGTCATAGAATAATGTATCACCATACATGAGAAGCGCAGTTGATAAATATTTGACTTAGAACGATATTCTAACCCTGAGTTATTGACCTTATTAACTTGATTTAGATTCAGTAGGATTCAAGATAATTTTCACTTTCCAACAATCGACAAGTTACAAAGGTATTTGTCAGATTAAAGTTGCTGTGATTAAACTATCAAACAATATGCCAAAATAGTAGTTAAAAAGTCTTTTTGTATGCTAATTATTTATTTTGAATGTTGTAGTGCCACAAAAGGGGCTTAGTTCGAATATTTAATTCGATACCATCATAATGCCAATATTTCCAACACCGCTGCTCTCCCTTTTTAATACCGACCATGACATTGAATGATGATGAAGAATTACCGCTTAATAATTTTAACCTTTAATATATTTTCTTATTTTTACTATAATACATCTAAAATTGATCGTTTAATACTCAAAGACTAAATTAAACTCACCATCCCTAAGTAACTAAATTAATAATGTTAATCCCCATAGCGTTCACAAAATTCCCCACACCAATATAAATTTAAGTTGCAGCAAATTACATTTAAGTAAGAAGGGTATGCACTTAAGAAAAATCTGAGAGAACAAACAAGGAAATTGAAAACCAGTCAGATGGATCCAACTTTGGGTCAATATGAATTAATTAATATAAAATATTTGTAGTGATTACACTTTAGGAGCATGAGGATATTTGTAGAAGACTATTTCGAGATTTAAGGAAAGTTGGAGAGCGCCATTACATATTTTATCAAAATAACTTATTTTTTTCTTTGTTAGTGTTGTTTTTTAATATCCTAATGGTATTAAATATACATGAACAAACATTGTCTCCTGATTTACGATAATCTGCCTCCATTAGAGCTTTGTCTGATTGCAAATATACTGTAATATCAGTGTAATATTAATAATATCAAAAATAGAAAATTAAATACAGATTCAGTTTTATTTTTAGAATATTGTATTTGTTTAATATTCAATGGAAATAGATTTGTATTATTTCCGATCTACACTACGGGGTGGCAAACATAATTTCCATTTTCATTAAACATCCGAATTTTTTTTCCTTGAAAACTGCCAATGATTTAATATATTTGATGATTTATTATATAGACAATGATTCAATACATTAATAAAAAATCTTTCCGTTGCATTCTATAAGCTCTTCTTATCCATCTGACCTAAAGTTGGATGTCAAGGTAAAAAAAATAATTATAGTTTTGTGGGACCCGACATACACACGTTCATAGACCCATTTCTGAGATTCTTCGAAATTTGAATACTATTAACAATATCACGCTGAATCAAAGGGAAAAGGTGGCAGAATTTTAAGTGGTTAATGCCAAGCCCAAGTTAATGTTAAGTGGTCAATTTAGTCTGATACAGAGTTTCAAAAGTCTGGAAAATCGGCTGAGTGTAAAAGCATTTTTCAGTTTCATGAGTGTTTCCTTCATCTCATGGTTTAATTTAAATAGTTGTTTCGATTTTGTGGCGATTATCAGTGATTGTCTTATTCTGTTGGAATAGCCCATAATAAATCATAATTTCTCGTATACATAATTTACACTCCTCCTTGCGTTTACACGATGGTATGTAAATGTAAGTATGTATAAATATTTAGGAAAATCTCTATGAGTGTAAATAATATTTTGGGTCGTTGGGCTGTATTTTCACACAGTAATCTTTGTAGTTTAAAATTTGATTCACACTTTTTTAGGTTATCCAGATCATTCGTTGTTTTCTACCTTGGAATCACCACTTCTAAGTAATTGATTCTGAATGATCATAGTTGATCTACATGATTCTTTCTGATCGAACTTTTGTCACAATAAGTTTTAGCTCATATTCGATGTACTATATGTTATTCACCTGCAGTTTACAAAAGTGCATAGAAAAAGAAATATAGACTTATGGCGTTGTATTTTTTATCGATTAGCATTTTTTATTAAAAAATTGTTTTAATATAATTATGAGTAAAAAATCATATATTAAAGACCAATCACAATCAGCTGCATTAATTTATACATTCCAGTGATTGAAACGTTTATTTATGACGGGAAACGAACATAATCACTTAATGTAGTACTAATAATTTTCTGTATTCTTACTATTAATTATTACTTTTCTGAAATTAAATAAAATGCTAAAGAAATTTTGTATTATAAAAATTTTAATTACATGTATTTAATTTATTATTAACAATTTCTTCTACTATATCTTTATCGTATGTTGCAACATAAATTGTTATATTTTATTACGCAGTTACTTTGTTAATACAGACCTGTATTAAAATGAGATTTTGAATTGAAATAAGATTTAGTTAGTGGAAAGTTTTCTACTTAAATTTTATCGAAAATAGTGATATTTTTTATTGAAACAACATATTATTTATAATGACATTATGGAAAAATCTCTAATCAGAGTTTATTCTTTCACTATTATTATTGTCTGCAGATACTGAAAAAACAATATTTCATAACGTTTGCATCATAGCAAGTACAATAATAAAAACTGAGGAATATTTATATAACAGTTTTAAGTATAACAAATATAAAATATATAAAAATATCAAAAATATGTATAACAAAGCACTCAAATAACATTAATTTTCCCTTAACGTTGTTTAAGAATACGTCATATATTTTATTGCATATTTGTTGAATGCCCTTATTCCATTTGTGAAGCTGCAAAAATATTTAACAATCTATAATCACTGATCTGAACAACTACAATCACGGTGTTCCTTCCTATCATATTTTATTCCTTAATTTGTATGGTAAATTCTGGAAATATAATTAAGAAAGTTTAACTAAAAATGAACATGTTCGAATGATCACGAGCATATGTATTTTATGTTAGTAAAAAAGCTTTTAGTGTTTTTTTAAATCTAAAACTTCTAAAATTATACAAGAAGTACTTTCTCTGCTAGTAAATTATTCTCAAAAATAGAATTTATTTGTATAAGTTATGGAGTTAAAAAAGTGATACTTATTATTATTATTAGGTACTGAATTTTTAAAGTAAATATATAAAATTTTAAGAAATAGTTTCTGTATGTGGATACATATTTTTATAATAAAGGGTTATTCAATAAAAGTGACAGAAATTTAAAATAAGGCACAGTGATAAGGAAGGAATAAGGAATAAGAAAGTGATAATTCGGTAATTTGTATTTTTAATGTCATTATGTTGACATTTCATTAGGAAGCCCCTTGGGCTTCGTCTAATGGCGCATTTTATATTTTGCATTTTGCATGCATTTTGGAAACCCAATTTTCGATTGCTCTTTCACACATACAAGGGTTGGTATTTATGTATCCAGAATTCGCAGGAATAGTGTTGTTAGGCACCATCTGACATATACATCGTAAAGTTTGACATTGTTGACTGTATACGATTTGAAAATGTTATATTTTTTTTAGTCAAAAAATGAATTAACTCGTGGGAATTTTCTTACGATTTACTACGACTTTTGACGTGGATTATCTCAACAATAGTGAATCGATCAATTCACTTCGACTTGTGGCGATGAAGCACTGATGAAGTACTGATTTAGTGAATTTACTAATTCACTCGCGGACGGACGAATTTAAAGAAGGTCGTCCAAAATCGGTTGTTGTGTCAGAAAACATCGATACTGTGCGCGAACTGATAAAGCTAGATCGTCAGGTGATATACCGTGAGATTGAGGCATCCCTAGGCGTTAGTACGACAAGTATACACAAGATTTTACATGAACATTTAGCCGTGAAAAATATTTGTGCTTGTTGGATTCCGCATAATTTGACAATCGATAAAAAGAAGGCTCGTGTCGATTGGTGTAAAGAAATACCCAAAAAATACAATCGTGGTGCGTCAAAAGCCTGAATAAAAACGTCTACTACTGGAGTGCAATGAATTCGAAATACAAACATCAACAAAGCCTACATTCGCCTAAACTCACTGTGTGGAGTGCAATGTCAGTGCGAGGAATAATCAACCCGTATTTTTCTGAAGACATATGAGAATATTTGACCGGTTAAAATATCAAATTGATGGTTCAACGACCGTACGTACTCTTTTCTGTCTATGATTACGCTTCTTGCGATTTCGAAAGTATAACATCCATAATGTTATTCGCGGTAACGAAATGGGTCGTGGGTTGCCGAAACCCACCGATTAAAGGACACGTACTTTGGGCACAGACAAGTTTGTGTCGCTGTTGTTTTCTTTGCTATCGCGTGCGAAAAACAAAGATAGCAATGCATCACTTTGCTAGTAACCCGGAGATTAAACGCATTTATAACATCATATCTTGGGCGCTGCCCCATTTTCAATAGTCAAGTGTTTTTCGCCATCGCGCTTTTCGACTTTTCGAGTAAATGCAAAGTGAATGTTTTGAGCGATTACAATAGTGAAGATGAATTCAGTGTAATATATGAATAGAAATAATATTACATTAACATTTTAGGACCGAATTGTCATAAAAAATCACCAATTAAATCTAATAAAAGAAGGGTCTTGTACAATAGAAAAAGATGTAAAGGTGTTTTTTGAAAATCTGTCTGCATTTCCCGCTTTTTTTTCTCGATCATCCAAAAGGACAACTGTTGGAACCGTTAGAACTTTACATCTAAATGTGTGAATACTGTTTACATTTACAAAGAAGAATTGCAAACATGCCTTGAAGAAATTATGGACGCCGAGTCGGATAAAAATTATTTTAATCAAGCTCAGGAGTTAATAAATTATTTGGTGGATGATAATTTTACATTTTGGTTTTTTTTCTTCAATAAAATAATGCCTGCGACTGCGACATTCTCTTTGATCAATTACAAAACAGGCAACTAGATACACTTAAAGTTAAGAAGAATTTGGTAATTTTTTCAACAACCATTCAAAATATTAGATTCAATATAGAAATACAAATTATTCAAGATTTTGATAACTTAACTGGTGTAGAATCTACAACGATCATAAAGAATCGCAGAAAGAAACGGAAATTTGTTAACAAGGAGGACCCGAATCGGAATGTCAGGATATGCAAGGATATCTGTGATACCTTAACCATACAGGTTCATGAACGTTTTAGTTTCGATGTATACCTAATTGTAGCAAATTTATTTGAAACTGAAAAATTTAGTGAATATCGAGCCGTTTTTCGGAATGAAGGTATTAAAACTATGTGTAACCTGTTTGCAAACGTAAATTACTTAAAATTAAAAATTTAACTCTCGGTAATGTACGCACGGGACGGTTTTATGGGCATGGACAGTGGGGCTGTGCCGCTGTTACAAATGTTAATCCAAAACAATTTAACATCAACATTTAGTGAATCTGTGAAATTGCTGACTGTTTTATGTACCGTCCCTATGACGACTGTGGAAAGCGAAAGATGTTTCTCTACCCTCAAACGAATCAAAACATTTCTAAGGAACACTATGGACCAGAAACGGCTGTGCGCGTTAGCAATGCTAGATATTGAAGAAAACTTGAAGTCAAAAGTGAAGTCAATTTAAAATGTTAATGATCAAGTTATCGACCACTTTGCTGCTCAGAAATTTAGGAGATTGGATTTCAACTACAAACAGATTTAATGGTCATGGTCCTATGGTGAGTTTAGCAAAATTTTATTTTCTAGGTGCCTATTTGAAAATTTGATGTCTGACAGATACACTCATTTTTCTACACAGCAAAGTGTGTATATGATACTAAGAAATGTAAAATTTTTGGTTGCGACGCATTTTCCTATCCCCCTTCCAAAATTTGGTTATGTGTCCCACTTGTTTTTTTCCTCACGAACCGTCGCTGGTCGCCACTACAAAAGTATTTCCCCTTCGTCATTAGAATATGGAAGTCTGCGCAAGAAGAGTGAAAATAAATGAAAAGCGTGAAAGACAGATATGGCAATATGTTGTATGCTACAGAATTTCAATTACACAAAGTGAGATTGTTTTTCTACTATTGAACCTTTGGTTTGGAGAAGTGGTTCACTCTGGAATGGAGAAAGGGAAATCAAAAAGGAAAAAAATCAAAAAGGTACATTAGTAGTAGTGTTTTCTTCATAATATTGGTACAAAGAGAATACGCGGAGACATGGTTAAGACAGTCACAAGATAACACGTAGTTTAAAGTGGAGGAAGCTGTATGTTGTAGTTAATTATTAATTAAAATTAATTTATTAATATTAAAAGAAGATATTTCGCACCAGTATTTTGTGAAAAATTAGCACGGAAAGTAAGAATGGGACTGGGAATGAGAATTGGACACGGGAAGTCTTGTAAGTAACGTGAAGACAGTAATGAAGTGAAATAGAACAATCAAATCTCTAAATACTAGCATTGCTTGTAAATGTGCATTTGAATAAATGTATATATGGGTAAATTCTGGCTCTTATTTAAAAATTAAAATCCTTTTTGCGAACTAGTGAACTCTATGGTAAAATATACATCTCCAAATATGCGGATGGGGTTTCTAAAATAGAACTTCCTGCGAAAATATTTTATAACAAAGATGTGCAACAACGCAACGTTGTTTAGAAAGAATAACACAGCAAGCATGTAGCAATTCTCTTGAAAATAAAATAAAACTTATTTGGTGTATCTCATTGATTCCGTGTCTGCAAAAATGTCTACACTTTTCTTCACATCTGTTTAAGTCAACTTTTTCAATTATTAATGTAAGGCTTAGTACACTTCACGGTTCATGATTATTACACGATTCGTTAGGTATGGTTTTTATATAAATAGAACATAGTTTAGTTTTAGAATCAGATTAAATCATCTCCTGATGAGGCTAACATGGTTAGCGAAACGTGCGTCGAGCAGTTCAAAAAAGTGTTTTGGTGTTTAGTGGTAAATCTCTTTAAGTTTAGTGTTTTACACCAAAGGTTCCAATAGAAGAATTGATCTGTTTAAGGCATCTTTCAAGAAGCACTGATTTGAAAAAATGTATTTCCCTAAGAGTGGATATCTTTATTAGTTTTCCGTAATAGTATTAAAATTTAATTCCATAAACAATCTCGCTAAAAAGCATTTCTTCTGTTAGAGAGCAGGTACAGTCTTGCCTCGTTTGATTAACGAAGCAATAAACAAATCTCCGCAAATGCATAAAGGCCATCTTGGCATAGCCTGAGGCAACGAACGACCTCGCTCCATCCCCTTTCAATCTTTGATGGTTGATAGGTTCTCAGTCCTTTTTATCGAGATTACACACGGAGCCCTTGGGACTTCGAACGCAAACTGAGGGTTTGATGGAAAAATACTCACTGATAATACTGATAACAATATTTATATTACGGTCACCCATAAAGTTAACAATACATTTTTTTTTAATTTCCAATAGTTATAAATCAGAAAGTAAATTAATGTATTTGTGTTATAATAAATATTTTAGTGCTTGAATTGTTTTGTCGTTCCGTTCATTAATTGCTGCAAAATATCTGTAAATATGGTTTTACAATTACATATAAAATATATGGAAGAATATGAAATTTCGAAAAGTTTTACGCCATTATTAGAATCGCCGATGAAGATATGTGAAAAGAAAGTGAAATTAATTCGTATGGTACACAAGCATTTGAATAAGTTATACAAGGTGTCCCAAAAGAAAGTTTCTTTTTGATATAGCGATATAAATAAAAGAAAGACGTTCATCAAAAAAACTTTTATTAAATATTGAAATACACATTTTAGGAAATTATTTTTTAAAAGTAATTCAAATGTAAACCTTCATGCTCACGGCACTCATCTAAACGAACAACAGTTCGGCACATAATCTCAGGAATAGCTGCCATTTCGTATAGGATATTTTCTTTTAACTGCACCAAAGAACCCAGTTCATTAACGTAAACTTTCGAAAGAAAAAGTCCATAGGGTTCAAATCAGGACCACGTGGAGGCCAATTTATGTCCCCTCTCCTGGAGACCAATTTGTTTGTGAAAATTTTACGAACTCGTGGCAGATACGCATTGGAAGTGTGTGACGTTACTCCGTCCTACTGAAAGCAGTTCAGATACCTAAAAAAATTGTCCAACATTTCCATATAACACTGAATTAACGGGAAGTGCGCCTTCCTTGCTATCTTAAAAAAAAAACGGGCTGATTATTCCTTACCGCTGACATTGCAGTTCAAATAGTAACTTTAGGAGAATGTAGAGGTTTTTGATGCTTGTGTTTCGGATTCGTTGCACTTCAGTAGTAAAGATTTTCATTTCAATGGTCATTTACTTGACTGTTGAGATGAAAATGAGCCTTATCCGAAAACAATATGTTGTTGAATGTTGCAAAACGCCCAGTTATCTGATTATCGAATTGAAGCCCCTGACCGGCATCTTGGTGCTTTAACTATTACACCAATTGAATTTTATATGGATGCGGTTTTAAGTCCTTGCGCAGAATGCAGTGCAATGATGATCGAGGCATATTTAAAGCATGCGCTCGTTTACGAAAGGGAAGGTCTGGATTGTCACGAATGGACTGATTTACTATATCGACATTTTCGTCACTTCATAATGACCTTGGCCGCCCGGATTTACATTTATCCATAGTTGAAGTGGTTTCTTCAAACTACTTCACCCATTTCCTGATGAGGGAAACACTTTCTTTCTTGAAGGAACTTTCTCTGTACTACAGTCTCCAAATAATTGCTTTTGTAAAATTCTCGGATACACACCGCACGGTCTGCTACTGAGAAACGCTCCATACAGACTAAATTCCAAAACGCAGGGCTATCGATTAGTATGTGCCTTGTGCTTCTCACTGTTGTTGCGTTTGCGCAGTGACCCAATGAAATAGAAACTTTCTTATGGCACACCTGAATGTACGGGTCAACGTGTTGCCATCTGCGGAACCGTAGAAAAAAATCTTTTAACTAGTTTTTGTATATTATTTGGTTAACTCAACATTCCAAAATTCAGCTTCACGTTGTCAAACAAACAAATGATCTTCCATGAAATATCGATTTGGTTGAAAAATTTAATAAGTCGTAACCGAGTGGCTAAATCCGTAATAACATTTAAAATCTATGACCAAATAAGACATCTTCTCCAAAAAGGATAAACTAAGTTATTAGGTCATGATATTCTTAAATACAATAATACCCAGTCAACAGAAATCGGGTTCTTCTTTAGTAAGAAAAAGCTTCAAGAACTCTAGGTACAGACGAACTTCTACCATATCCATTACTGAGTTTAAATCTTGCGTTATTTCACTTCCATCTTATTCGTTCATTTGCGCACTTTTAGTGTGTATGTAACTTTATTAATCTGAACGAGGTTGTAATGGGGTGGAGCTATTTTTTACCTCTACAAACAAGAACTAGTTGCGGTGTGGGATACATTAAATTGATCAGCCGATAAATAGCTTTGAAATATATAAGATAGTCTTATTTTGAATGTACATCTACTATAGTTATTATAAAATGTGCCTTAGAAGTTCATATAAAAAAACGCACAAACGTTCGAAACAACCAATTGGTTTAGGTTAGGTTTCAAAATCTACATTGAAATATATTCGAAAACAATAACACAACGTACAACATAACATTATTTTAAACTTTCGTTGACCTGGAAGTAAGCCATCAAAGGCTTAATTTTATGGTCGAATGTTAATCAGTAACAATATATATTAATTATTAAGTTAAAGAGTATAGAAGAATTATATCAGTAATTAGCATTGATGAACCAGGTATACGTAAATATGTGAATAATACCAAAACCATTTGTTTGACGATGACACTAATTTTGTCTGGCTGTTAATTGCCGCTGTGTTTGTTTGTGAAACGACCAGGTCTCATCTATCTACTTTGGGAGGTGGAGCCGAGCTAATCTGATAACGTGTAGGGGCTCCGAAACTGGTCAGGTGGAGTTTCTCTTTTTTTCAAAGGGTCAAACGATGCATGGTTTGGTATTTTCTTATCAAGAATTATTGGTATTGAATATAGGAGTATATATTTTGTAAGTGACAGGCAGATCTCTCTCGTTTGAGATTGAGGTCAAGTGGATGCCAAAACGTCGAGATTTTACAAATCTAAAACGCGGTTCTACCCGAGAACATAGTAATTCTAACATAACCGACCGCGAAAGCCTTTACCGACATGAATAGGTGAGGAATTAGGGCGGATCTATACAAAATTCCATTGAATTGAAGCTAGATAACCTGGCCCCTATATTCTTAAACTAGATGCAAAAAATATCAAAACAGCTTCCTATATTTATTTTTATTTGTCCAAAGAAATTTTTTCAATATTTAAAAAATGACGAACTTTTTGTATTTTGATATTTCAGTTGGTTTGGCTTTAATCTTCAGTTTCTCTAAAAGCCTACTAACTGGTGAGTGACCAACGTAGCAAATTTCCCCGTAGGTATCCGGATTTGCCCTGCCTGGTTACTGTCCTTCATGCTTTCTAATTAGATTAAATTTATACGTTTTAAAACTTGAAAACGTTTTATATATATATATATATATATATATATATATATATATATATATATATATATATATATATATATATATATATATATATATATATATAAATATATACATATATATATATATATATATATATATATATATATATATATATATATATATATATAAATATATACATATATATATATATATATATATATATATATATATATATATATATATATATATATATATATATATATATATATCAACATCATCAACATCATCAACCTGTATCAATCCACTGCAGGATGAAGGCCACTTCAACATGTTTCCAACTCTCGCAGTCCTGAGCTCTCCTCTGCCATTCGGGGGGGTCCAATATACTTAATAATGTCATCAGTCTATCGTGTTTTCGGTCTTTTCCGTGGACGTTTGCGATCAAGCGATATCCAGCCCAGGAAGGACCGCCCTGATCCATCTTTCGTCTCGCTACATGGCCTACCCACTTCCATTTTAAATGCTTTATTCTTCCAATGATGTCACTATCCTTCGTTTGTTCTCTGATCCATGTGCAGGTCTTTCTATGCCGTCTAGTAATGCCAAGCATACATCTTTCCATTCCCCTCTGAGCCACTCGAAGTTTTTAAACTGACTGTGATGTTCTGTGATGGCCAGGTCTCACTTCTGTATGTTATAACGGCCAGGGCACACTGATCAAAGACTTTTCTTTTCAGGCAAAGTGGTGGTTTAGTCTTAATCACTATGTTGAGCCTGCCAAGCGCCTGCCAGCCACATTTAACGCGTCATTCCACCTACCGGGCGGTATCCCCTTCCATTGAAACCCTCTGCCCAAGAGATATATATATTCGTTTTAAGAGAAAAGAATATATATATATATATATATATATATATATATATATATATATATATATATATATATATATATCAATAAATCGACGGTTGCGTTGGCTGTATGACATATGGAGCCGTCCTGTTACAACAACATGTGCTCCAGATCAGTACCGTGCAAATTTGGAATTAAATAATCAACGTAGTTGAATAATAAAGCCCAACTTCCTACAAACGGTGAGAAATTCATAAAGTTGGATTAATCTTCATCAATACTGTCAGCAATAGCGGAGATATTGCTATGGAAATCAGCCTTGTTTTTCTTTCAATATCAAGCAGCGTGGAATGCGTTCGGAATTTGTCGATAATTCGGCAAATACATCGTTAGGTTGGTTGATATGTTTATCATAAAATTAATTAAATGCTCTATAGCTTTGGCGCACAGAATACTGATTTTGATAACAATTTGCAAGCGTTGCTCTGATGTTAAACATTCCATGATGATTTGCCAGATTATTGAGAAACATACTTACACACTTTTACACAAACTCACAGTTCGTTTGTCAGCGACTCCTATCGGAATTTCGGACACACTAAAAAAATTACCATTTATTTTAATGGTAGCAAGTGCAGTATATTTTATATTACATTTAATCGAAAACAATTATGAAAAAAACAACTAAAATAGAACTTTTTGCTTACTTACATGAGAACTTAAACTGTAAACTCAAGCTAATCACTTCAGTATATTAGGCGCTGGAGAGATGGTTTCCAATCCTTACCTGAAAGAAAAAAATATAATTTGTTATAACAGATCTGGTATCATCATAAATACACAAACAGCTTTACTTACATTTGCTATAAATAATTTAAAGTGCGATTGATAAGGATTTGAAAAGATTTTTTAGTTACTGTATTGATTGTTCTTGTTAAGATATGAATAGAGCAAAAGGAGCCAGATAGTGTGAGTGGCCAGAATTTGTTCTCTTGTGGATTTTAACATTAATGTATTAATTGATTGTTCTTAAAATTTTCTATTTCTAAATTACGGATTTATATACCTTCGTAGCTAATATTTGTGTAGTTGCCTATGGATATATAAGCTTAATTAACGTTCAGCTAGTTATATACTGTAGAATAGTAAGGACAATTCCTTATTTGGTAATTATATTTTAATATAATTAGTATGTGTACAACCAGTTTCAAAACGGCTTAGTACTATTGCCATTTGCCTATTGCCATCGTATTAATTGACCGTCATATTAAGCATTAACTCTCCGGTTTATGAGTAATTAGCAGACATATATTTGGTACTATTAGCATCTTAAGAGAACGCGACAAAATTTGCGTGGCAGCCATTAATATATTACCATAAAAATAATATGAAAAATATGCTCATTGCAACAGTCTGATGGGCACCATTATAATAAACTGTTTTCAAGTAATTGTGACTTTCAAACAATTGAAAATTGATTTCACCCGTGATACGTCGAATGTTGTTCTTTAAGGAATTATTTTCAAAACTTCCCCTTTAATACAGACTAGAAGAATTAAATTACAACATCTCGGGTGTCAAATTATAAAAATATACCGAAATGTAGACTGTAGATTGACGAGACTGTAGATTGAATATGGGGGGTCGCATTCAAAAAATAAGACCGGTATACGAAATATCCTTTTAAAAAATGATGCCCTTACTAGAAAATTATTATTAATTAATATTACTACGTAATAACAACATAATAAAATAAACTTAAATAAAGTAATAGTCAAAGTTGTTTGAAATAATAATTTAATGCAACGCTTCATTTTGTTTTTCCTTTAAAAGTTTTTCTATACGTGGATCATCATTGCAAACAGACATAAGTAAATTATTTTCCAGTGACAATGGACGATTTTTATATTTAGTTTTTAAAGCCACCATAGACGAGAAGTAGACGACTTTTCGTATAAGTAAGAAGTAGCGAGGGGGTTAATGTTTTCAAAGCTTGCGTTACTAGGCTTCCGTATTCATATCGTCGTGTAAGCCAAAACTTATCCAAATCTTGAGTTAAAAATTCTAGGTGTAGAGTTTTATCGCCCGATATTTCATTAAGTTGGTTGTGAATCTCAATATTAATTCAGCATCTGCAATAACATTTTCATCAATTGGATTGAGAACGAATCTTTTCGATAAATCATCGTTGCTATCTGGAAAATATTCCACCAGTAACTGAATTGCCAATTCGCGTAAATGTGTTTTCATGCCCTCCAACACGCGATCTATAACAGAATTTTCTAAATCCATATTTTTGTTAATATAATCCGATGTTAACACTCTGAAAATTGGCTTTGTATCTGTAAAAAAGATTTTCAATTCATTCAAAAAACCTCGTTTGAACTTTTCCTCGTGACAACCATCTGACTTCAGTGCGGAAAACCAGTGAGTCGTATTTAGCACCCATTCCTTCGCACAATGTGGAAAGCAATTTAGTCTGCAATGGTCGGCTTATAATAAAATTAACAATTTTTATGGCTTCTGACAGAACATTTTGTAAATTATCTTTTTTGTAGCAAGCGCATTTCTGTGAAGAAAACAATGCGTCCTTTCCATATGTGGCATAATGTCTTTTAATTTTACTATCAATCAACTGTTCTTCCTCGTTATCGCTTTGGCGCCATCCGTACATGCCGCAATGCATTTATTCAAGGCCAAGTTTTCGTTTTGTGTTGCATCAATAAAAACTTTAGTCTTTCGCCAGTTGGATGATCAGGGTTTGATTTGCAAAATAGCTTATTTTCTTTAATTGACCCCTCGCATTCGAATCGGACAAAACACAAAAAATGCGCAAAACAAAAGTTGAAGTTGAAAAGTTGAATAGCAAAAATTCACTTAATTTAACCTTTTCAATTATTTGATCGTGAACATAATTGGTCATTTCATTAATACGTCTCGGTATTGTGTTATTTAAAAGGGGAATTGTTTTCAACTTTTTTGCTTCTTCCAGACTTATCATCACACTGACCATGCAGAGGGTAAAACGAGTATTTTCTGCAAAAGTGTGGGGCTTAGACTCCCTGGCCACTCTTAATGCAACTAAATAGGATGCTTGAAGTGCTGGTGTCTCATTACGGCTGATTTGTTGATTTAAGCTCGAAAAATTTTAATGGTTTGTTTTGTAAAGATGGGTGTTTTGTTCCCAGATACCGGACTAATTTTGAAGGTTTCATACTTTTCGCTGAGAGAACTTGATAACAAACAAATTGTGGCTTGTCATCCCAGGCAATGAATCCATCTTTTAAATATGTTTCATTTTATATGTGCATTTCGTTTTGTAATTTGTCTATATGATTTAATACTATTAATTTATTTTATTACCACACTAGTATTAATTTATTTAACACTGAGCGAGAGAAGAAATCGTAGTATTTAACATTTGGTGAGAGAAGAAATTGTATTACTTGTTTTCGTAAAAACGGAATTAACAATGAAACTCTTCGTCGCGTTCCTTTGTTGTAATTGCTAAAGCGCATAGCTTGTACCAACCTGCCTAAGCGCTCTTGAGATGGAATGGCGCGAGGTGCGCGGGCTGGTCATTTTACAAGTGCGTGCAAGTGCAATACACAGGTTCGAACTGGTAAAAGTAATATAGAACATGGAGTTACACAAGTCTTGTAGTTCAGTATTTGTGGCTGTGTGCGGTATTTCGATATAAGTGTAACGGCTCATTCACACATACATCCATCATTGACGATTCATCATTTAATATAAAAAAAAAAAATGATTTGGTTTTTTCACGATTCGTAAGCGTGTGAACACGTTCATAGGAGTTTATAAGCCATTTAAAAATAAAAAAGATTCTTCATCGCGATACTGATAAAGGGACGAATCGTCGCCATGTTAACCGGGCAATGTAAAACTTTCATAAAAGTCAAATTAAGTGGTATCAAATTAGTGGGTCGCGACACTAAAAAGGCTGAGAAACGATGTAATGCATCAATGGAATTTATTTGTATTATAAAAGAGATACCACCAAAAGTACGTAAGTAAACTGTACATAAAATATGTTATGGGCAAATTAGATTGGGCTTCGACAAAAACATGGCTTGTCTTGCTGTTATTTCGTTTGTTCGTTAAAAAAAAAATTAATTAGATAATCGCGGATAAATACAAGCGAAACAATTGAAAGTAGAAACGATCAGATTCTTCAGCAAATTTAGCAAATACAAACCTGCCTAAGTGCTCTCAGGACGAATGATGTCTCGCATGCGCGGGCGAATTGCGCAAAGTACGCGGGCAGCATTTTACGGTACGGGTCATTTTACAAGTGCGTGCAAGTGCAGTGCACAGGTTCGAACTGGTGAAAGTAATATAAGAACAAAGAGTTACTCAAGTCTTTTAGTTCGGTATTTGTGGCTGTGTGCAGAATTTCGGTATATATTGGCTGTCATACTGCAATCACAATCGATTTATTGAGGGGAACAATGCGGTTAAAAATTATTTCGAGGAAGGGACCTGTTAATTGGCTACCAAGGCCATGTGATTTAATGCCTTGAGATTAGTTTCTTTAGGGTAATGTTAAATCTTCGGTCTATGCCGATAAATCAGCAACTATTGACGCCTTGGAAGCCACTATAACTTGGGCAACTAGAACCCAATTGCTTGAAAAAATATTCGGAAATTGGATAGACAGAATGCGCTTTATCAGAAGTAGCCGCGGCGAACATTTGTCCGAAATTATTGTCAAACACACATAAAATAAATAATTGCAAGGCATCTAATTTGGTTGTTGATATATTTGAATATAAAGTTCGGATGTACTAAAAAATTTCCCTATATTTGTGTTTTTTCCTTTGTTTATAAATAAAATATTATACTTTACTCCTCAAGGGTTTAATCCGATTTCAACTTTTTGCTCTAACAAATAAAACTTCCATCTTTAGTATTAAGGTGATTCCACTGCAAAATATTCAGTTGACGGTTTTTAATTAAAACGTTAAAATGAGTGAACGTTGCGAAATTAAGGCAATTCTAAGACATTATTTTATAAGATGAGGTAGAGGGGAATGTGTCATATCAATGCGCATCACTCAGCTCTGGTTTAAATAGTTTCAGGAGAGATACAAGAGTCTTGAATATAGGGGAAGATCAGGTCATCCACGGTCTCTCGATACCGTTGTTTTAATAGCAGCTGTGGCTTCAGATCCTATAACAAACATTACGAAGCTTTCATGGGAATTAGGAGTATCCCGTTCTACCGTAAATAGTAAATAACTAAGTATCTCAAAAAGGCAAACAGTTTTGTTAAACCCTAGTAAAATGTATTCTAGGGTATTAAAATTTTGTGCCCTATCGCTTCTACCCTTCAGACCCCTGGCATTTTAGATATAGATTGACATAGAAGAATAGATTATTTCTCAAATATGAGTAAGACTCAGATTAAGAGAGCCAGAGAGCCTTAGCCTTCAATGCCACTGAAGGAGAGAATATTGAAAAGAGTTTTGTTCAGATCCAGCTGTTTTGATTGTTAAGCAGTTCAACAAATTGTGCATGCTGTTTCATACTGTATGTTGCTAAATAGCAAATATCAAGACAAAAAATACACAGTTATCAAATATGTACTAGATTAACTGTCAAATAATATTAAAATGAAATAGTTTTTATAGAAATAAAGCAAATCTTATCTACCCTACTGTGATTCAATTGAACTGGACAATTATTCATATTAGAAATTTTAAAAAACCAATATGAATATACTGAAAGTGTTCTACTATAATCATAGTTCATTATCAATTATTAAAAATAAGGTTTAATTCCTATTACAAACAAAATAATCACCAATAATACATGTGAGGGAATTTTTCTATATTGAATATGAAAAATATATTATGACGCTGTATATTTGACGAAAATCTAATTTGTGATTGTTAAAATATATCGTTATTTTTTACCAAAGGCCATTGAAATAGCATTCGGTTTTCAATAGGTTTAAGCAAACGATTTTCCCTTTTCCATCCGATTGAACTAGATGTGGCAGATTAGTAAATAATTTCGGTTAGAAGCGCGGTGGTAATGTTGGTGAGATGTGCGATTAATAGTCGAATATGTGCAGATGTTAGAGCTTAGTGTGTGGTATTAAATTAATTGCTATGTCGATCAAACCGAAACGAAAACCGTTATTTAAACATTGCTTAAATAATCAATTTTTTAGTCTTCCAAAACGTCTTTAATATACTGCACTCATTTACAATGACACTGTTTTTATTTCGATCTAACGGGTCTTTTAAATTGAGCGGTTTTTTAAAATCTTGAATAAAATACAGATGACATTGTGAATTTGCCTAGGTCTAGTCTCATTTCAAAAGTGTAATGTATGACATTTATAAAAATGGAGTCATACCAATACAACAATGCGTTACAATTGTTGAATTATTTTATGAAAATGGGCGTTCAGTAAAAAATATTTTCAGAACATTATGTGATATTTACGGTTTGCACAATCATCCATCTGAGAGCACTATCAATCGAATTGTTTAAAAAACTGGTTCGG
>JARFXV010000255.1:477500-547500 GCA_031761425.1 Cosmopolites sordidus | reverse complement strand
TTCCTATAGTAATAAATTAATTACATTAATATACAATCGAAGAAACCTTTTTATAAACCAAGTGATTTTTTTTTAATCTTTTCTAAAAAAGCGTTGAAAATGTATTGACAAGTCCACTGCTGGACATTGGTCCCCCTTAAGAGCTTCCACTGTGTTCGGTTCTGCGCCGCCTGCATTCACTTCGTTTTGATGCGTTTCAGGTGATAAGTCCATTTTGGGGGGGGGGGGGGGGGGGATGTCGTCCTCTGTTTTTGAAGGCTTCCGATCTTGGTCTCTATTCGAGGATTAGTTTTGTCCTGCCACCTGTCACCAACCACCAGTCATCAATCGCTCTCGCAACATAACCAGCCCAGTTCCACTTCAATGTCGCTATTCTTTCTACGGCATCAATCACTTTCGTTCGTTTGGGTATTTCTGTGTTATGTATTTGGCCATCTGAGAGAAACTCCTAGCATTGTCCGATCCATTGTTAGTTGTGTCACCCGTTTCTTTTTAATTGTCTGTTTTGTCATTGTTGAAGTCTCTGCACCATATGTGAGAACTGGGAGGACACACTGGTTGAAAATTTTTCTCCTCAAACAAACCGTGTACTATCAAATTAGTGTAAAACATTAACTAGTGTACTATTAAATAATTGGAAACTAGAGGGTAGACAACATTTTCATTAACCACCAATAGATGATTCCTATTGTTTCAATTGTTATTACCATATACAAAACTCTTCCATTTTAAGAAAAACTTTTCAATAAGTCAAATTGAAAGGGACAATCGAAGAAAAAAAGTAAAGGCAGAATGGTGAAAATGAAGGGAACAGTGAAGGCTTCTATTTCTTCTGCCTCTGGAAAAATTGTATCTATTGTAATGTATATCATGGCATAATAAAAAGTGTCCGTAGGACCAAAATAAAAAGTTTGTATCCTAGAGTAAAACATTAGTGCCTTCGAGCCTTTGAGGAAAGAAAAAAACACACACACATATATATATATATATATATATATATATATATATATATATATATATATATATATATATATATATATATATATATATGTAAAGTATTTTGATTGTTTAAGTGCCTGCACATTTTGAAGAAAATTGGAGCAATTTTTCATCTTTTTTTGTATTTAATTCATAATTGATAATGAATCAGTATTATATGTTCATCATACCAATGATAATGAAGAAGTTTATGAAGTTGATAATAATGTACTTTAAATACATTTATTTGAAAATAAACATATAAAGTGTATAGAAATAAGTTTTAATATCAATATATAATTTGTGCTTGACTTTTGCGGTTAAGGAAAAAGCACGAACAAAAATGATTTTATTACAAAAACTATTAAAGCCATATAAAAAAAAGCCAGTTACTAAATCTGACCTAAGAATATAACAAAATATGGTAGGGTAGAGCGAGGTTAGTTGATCATAGGGACAAGTTGTGCAATCGAAATATCTCGAAAGCTAAGCAACCTACAACAAAACTGTAAATGGCGAAAAGAAGGGGTTATGGGAGAGGAATATATAGCGCGACTGTCAATTGCTGTCCGGTACTCCGATAAAATAAGAGAACGCTTTGTTTTTTTTTTTCGGCGTAAAAAAACTATTACAGGCCATCATGATTTTTCTACTATACTCGCATAAAACACTTAATAAGGACCACATAAGTATTTAAAGATTACTTAATTATTGTTTTTTCGATTATAGATGATTATTTATTTTTAACTTTTATGATTTTTTTATAACCTAATTTTTATTTTGTTGCCTCAACTGGGGCTACTTGATCAACGCGCGTTCAATGCTTGCTCAACTAGCTCCACTAGATGTTCATTGTAAAAAATCAAATTTTTCCGTAATAAATTAATAACCATCAATTAACTTGTGCATGCGATGATGCTACACAACGAATACTAATTAAAATTACTTATAGTGATAATTGTATTAATGATTATTATTACATTTTAGGATGCGTACATATAAAAGAAAGACCTCAAAAGGTTTAGCTACTAATCAACAATTGAGTGATGCAGCAAAAGCTGTACAGGAAGAAAAAATTAGTGTAAATGCTGCAGCCAAACAATTTAATATTAACAGAATGACTTTAAAGAAATATGTTTGTATTAATTGTGATAGAGACAAAGATGATTTATAATTTGGGATTATTTATCATCTTGCAATATTTTTGATCTCATAATTAGTTACTTCTTTAATTTAATGTTAATTTGAGTTATAATTATTCTTAAATATATAATTTTTAATATAAAAAGTATAATAATAATCCAAAGTATGGAAAGAATTAATTTTGTTTGATTTTAATTTTATTTTTCTAGAGATATAATAACAATATGAGTATGTAATAATCATAATAAATCAATCTTTGCTTGTTTATTACAATTATTTTGTATTCAGATCATTCTATATAGTCATCAAGTCAATTTTAGCCATTGCTCAACTAGCCCCATACCCATACCCAACTAGCCCCACTAGTGGGGCACGTTGAGCAACTTGTGCTCTCGCATTTCCGACAATAAATAATATTTAAATTTGTACTCGGATTGTTTTTTCACCGCTAGTCCTTTTGGAGAAGAGTCAATTACGAACGCAACAGAGTAAGAACCAATTAAATCCGATGCATATTCTTAAAGTTATGGGAGATCAAATGAAAATTTGCTCAACTAGCCACGCTCTACCCTATTAAAAGTTGTATTTTTAGTTCTTATTATATACAGGATGTAAAACCATATTGTACTTCAGCGCTAGATCGGTTTTGTTATTTTTGTAAGTCAGAAGTAGATAAAAAAGGAGCATGACATAAAAACGGCGGAAGTGTTAGGATTGAATGCGAAATATAACCAAAGAACGCAAAGAAAAGCGATAAATGAAAGCCTTCGAATGAATTAAATGTTTCGAGTACTCCAGATCAACCTTTTACGATATTATTCCGATATATACTTCGAAGCAGTTTAAGGAAAATTTAGCTAATCCGGCAAGGAGGAGGTGTTCAAAAATTCAGACGGATATAACTCGGACAGTCCTTGAAAGAGTTCATGAGCTTCTTTCTGAGGATCAAGGGCAACTTTTATGAAATTGGTGCTAAAAGTTGGTATAAGTGAGTCAATAACGCGTTTGTTAGCAGAAGAGGTCTTACGGTTCAAGTTGTATACGATTAAGTTACAAAAAATGTACTTTTGGGCTGTCAGAATATAGCGAATTTCTCTCTACAACTAGTTTTTGTGTTTAATGAAAGGCGAAGCTTGGGATGTGACATGAAAGTCCCCTTTCTATAAAAATAATTTTTTACCCTTGATTCAAGATTGAATCGGTACAAATCACCACTGACTTGTCTACGATCCCGAAGATGTTCGTATTATTGTGAAGACGAAAGTTTCGGCAAGTTTTTACGTCCTAGAAATTTTATCAAGTAATCATAGTCATACAGTTGCTTTTTTTAAGGGTAAAACCCTAACGAAAGAGGTGTATGTTCGAGTTCTGACGAATGTAGTGAAATCTTGGATAGAAATTGGAAGGTCCAGAAAGCAATACATCTTTCAACAGAATAGCGTAAAACCGGCTATCATATAATGCGGATTCGATTTAACCCTAAAAGCTCTGATCTGCTAATAGTTCATATCTGTATTCGTCGGACTTTTGTGTCTGAAGTATTGTTGAACATTCTTTGAACAAATCGAGACATCCCAACCTGATGCCTCCGCAACTTGATGCTTCCTAAAGACGTAAAAGGATTTGTCGTATTTTTTAATTTTTGATCAATAAAACATTGTTAAAACACATGTTCATTTTGTTCGGATTTTGATGACGTGCACTGTATAATATACTCCATTAATTAATAAAGTGTTAAATGATTTGAGATTATCAGTTCATCGGCACCAATTGACACTATTTGGCGATTGGAACTATAGCTTAACTTATGCTCCAAATTACGGTCATAGGCTACTGATTAACGTTAGCCAGCACCCTCCTGGAATGAGCAACACTGATTTTGTGCTTGAGCCTCAGGTCTTCCGAAAGAAATTCCGACCGATGAATTACCAATGTAGAATACCTCTTAGAATGCATCCGGCCGTAGCTAGCTTCCGACGAACGTGACTGAGGGGCGATTTGTTGTCCGATTTTACAATCTTGCCAATTGATGAAAGGCAGTTCAAAAGTCTGGTCTTTATTCGAGTGACAAGAGAAGCTACATGCCGATCTCTGAGTTGCCATATTGTAGGTGACACTGCCTATCCCTTCCATCAATTGGTAATAAATAATTATTCAAAAATAATTAATAATTATAAAATAAAGTCAATTGAATCAAACACATTCGAATATAACGAGTAACTGGCAAAACAGGATACAACTAAGTAAAATGTCATATAATTTTATTGATCTAACAGGAACGAAACAGTCTCAATGGAGAAAAATGTTAATAATCAAAAAAAGTACTATCATAATCTAACTTCTTAGTAAAAATACTGCTCAATATCTTCCAAAAAGCAAAATAATTGCCAATCATTAATTAAACACCCTTTATTCATTTTATCTAGTGGTGCTTTATTGGATGCCAAAAATCAATCATTGCATTGTATATTTGATGGAAATCCGATATTTTGGTTGCTAAAATACATCATCCCTTTGCGGAAAACCGTTGAAGCAGCATTCGGTTTTCAATAGGTTTAAACAGACAAACGATTTTCCATTTTCCATCCGACTGAACTAGATGTTGCGGATTAATAAATGATTTGGGTTTGAAACGCGGCGCGGCAGTAATGTTAGCTAGACGTGCCATTAATAGGTGCGAATATTTTAACTTAATGATAATGTATTTATTAACGCCTATATCGATTTATTGAAGAAATTTTATATTTAGAAATATTATTTGGAAAATTAAATTTTCGTATGTTCTAAGCTGTACTAAATATATATATATATATATATATATATATATATATATATATATATATATATATATATATATATATATATATATATATATATATATAAAATATTGGGTAAAAATACTGCGATTTAATCTAACTTACCTTAGTCCAAGAGTTAATAGTAACTAAGATACAGGGTGTTAAAGTTATAATTCTATTTTCAATTTTTATCAATAATTTTCTTAAAAAATATTTTTCTTGAACGAAATTTGGTAGTAAGGATTTTTTAAGATAAGAACTTTATATGTCTCGAAAATTTTTATGTAACTTGTAGAGAGCGATGTCTGCGACACTTTTCTACGTTTGAAAGGTCACAACGTTTTTGCGCCTTAGTGTATTTGTATTTTTAATAAGGAATACCTTGCAAATGCCGCTCCGAGTTACCGCTTTCTAGATATCTGCGTTTAAATTGTTCATTACACTCTTTTAAATTGCGCTTTTAAAAGTAACACTTTACTTAGGGTAGGTAGGCTATAATTAAAACAAATACATCAAGACGCTCTAGAAATTTAGTTACTGTCAAACTTTTGCAATGATTGTCAAAATTTAATATTGTGGCTATTTAAATAGTTAACATAGTTTTAAATAATAATAATAATTATTATTATCATAATAATTATAAAAGATTTTAATCTAATATTGGATTTGAAGATTCAAACTTTCGCCAGAAATTATTAGACCTGAAAGATCGATTTAGATAAAAAGCTAAAGCGAAAGGGTCTAGACTAGCCAGATACAATGAGAAAAACTAAAACACCAAAATGCGATGTTTCAAAGTAGTAAGAAGAAGTTCTATAGAGAACTTGAAGCCAAGGACAACCAGTTAAAACCTGAAAATGTGAATGTATCTAATTTTGAAAAATATTGGAAATCTGTGTGGAAAAGATCCGATGGTTATGAAAAAATGGCTCCGTCGGTTGCAACAATTCGAAAGCAGACTGATACACTTCCACAAATGGAATTACATGATCTCGAAGCGACTGACATTTGCATTGCCATCAAGAAAACTCAAAACTGTAAGACGCCTGGGCCACATGAACTACACAACTTCTGGATCAAAAACTTTACAGCTGCTTACCGGATTCTTGCCAATGCATTTAGGAAAGTAATGGTGAATCCTGATACTTTCTCAGATTTTCTGATGGACGGCAATACATATTTGTTATATAAAAAAGGTGACTAACCAACCCAATAACTATAGACCGATAACATGTTCATCCGTATTGTATAAATTATACACAGCCTTGCTCTACGAAAAAAATTACCAACATTGTGACTATAATAACATATTTGAAGAAGAGCAGAAAGGGTGTATTAGAGCCAGTGTGGGATGTAAAGAGTAGCTGACGATCGATGCTGTAGTTCTTATGCAACCGCGGAAAAAACATCGCAACTTGAATATGTGCTATATAGATTACAAGAAGGCTTTCGATAGTGACCCACATGATTGGTTAATAGAAGTTTTGAACATCTATAAAATTTGTTCGCAGATTACAAACTCTTTAAGATATCTCATGAGTGGAATGGAAGACTAATTTATTCGTTTACCAACAGTACATTGGAACAACAAATATCGAGAGAGAAATATTTCAGGGAGATTCCCTTTCCCCTGTTTGGTTTTCCAGAAAAAGAAAAAGAAAAATTCCAGAAAACCACACTTGTTATATATGGACGAATTAAAATCAATGGAGAAACAAGAGAGGAACTAAATTCATTAATAAAAACAGTCGAAATATTTAGTAAGGATATCAAAATGTCATTTGGACTAGAGAAATGGACTGGAGAAACTGGAATAATAAAAGAAGAACATTCAACAGTCTATGCATACAAGAATTAGCATCAGGAGATTCATACAAATATTTGGGAATGCTTCGGAACCATAAATTTGATCATGGCCTATTAAAGAAGAATTTTTCGAGTTTGTACCAAAAGCGTCTTACAAAACTCTTAAACACCAAATTTAATGGTGGAAACCTTATGAAAGTGATCAATGGCTGGGCGGTGCCAACTGTGACATATACTTTTGGCATTGTTAAATGGTCTGAAGCAGATCTTGACGAACTGGATAGATTGACACGAAAAACATTGACAAAGTTCCGATGTTTTCATCAAAACTCGTCCACAAAAAGGCTAGATATTCCAAGAAAGTTGGGAGGCAGAGGGCTTGTAAATATCAAGAATCTTTGTCCTCGGCCAGGAGAATAGGATGAGAGAACATTTCATTAATTCAAATAGCAGACTACTGAAACTGGTTGTAAAGAAGGACCAGGGTCTCACTCCACTGAATCTAAACAGATAAAATTTGGTTAATAGTAGAACAACACTGAAGGGTATCGTTCAAGAATGGAAACAACAGACATTACATGGGAGATATCCTAAATCACTTGAGGATGACTCCATTGATAAACATTCGTCTCTAAAGTGGCTTAGCGATGGACTATTATATCCAGAAACAGAAAGCTTTACGACAGCTATTAAAGATAAGATAGTAAGGACAAAAAATTATGAAAGACGTATACTACACATGGATGTTGTCGACAAGTGCAGGAAGTGCGTAGTGTGGGAGAAACAATTGAACACCTTATTGGGTATCCAAGTTTCCAGTCCTTGCCCGTAATGCTTATCTAGGCAGGCATAACCAGCTGGCAAAAATTATACACCAGCAAATCACCTTATATAGGATACCTCCACCAAATTACAAGTACACGCCTTCCCCCGTACTTGAGTCAGCCGATGCCATTCTTACCTGGGATAGACAAATTACAACAGATCGGACGGTTGACTATAATAAACCGGATATTGTTCTAATTAATAAAAAGCAGAGGAGAGCTTTCATGATTGATATTGCGATCAATCTCTCACAACATTAGAAAAACTGAAATGGAAAAGGTCACGAAGTACGAAAATCTTGCATTTGATCTGAAAAATCTATAGAAACTCCAGAAAGTGCACGTGTTACCCTTTGTTATATCCGCCGAAGGCCTGGTAAGCAAGACCTATTCCAAAAAAACCTGGAAATTCTTGGTGTTTCAAAATTAATTACCACAGTAGGATAACGAGCAGTTCTCTTACAAACTTGCCACGTTGTTCGTAAGGTACTAAGCTGAATGGGAGGAGCTGAACTGTAATCCCGGCCTTCTACATAAATCGGACAGACAAACTTGCTTGGTAAACAAGTTTAGGTTTGATCATATAACCAGATGCATGTGCATAAAATACAAAAGTCAATCTATTCTTAAATGATTGAATGCCTGGTACTTGCTTCGCAGTTTTATGAATGTACGTCCGTTGGGGTATTTTTTTTTTCAAATAAAATAGTTTAATCAAATTTAAAAACTTGATTAAGATGATAACGTTTTTCTGCAATAACTTGTGCAAATTCTTATGGAAACGAGGCAGCAATTGCTTCATCAACCGATGCAGATTCCCCTGTAATTTTAATATTTTTTAGATTAAACTGAGTTTTAAGTATTAGCAACCAGCGCTTACTTACTGTGAATGATTTACTTTCTTTTTTTTGTAGCAGACTGTCTTCAAACAGAGTTAATGCCATTAACCAAAGCTAACCTTTGAACAATCAATTATTCAAGAATCTACTTAAGGAATCAATTGATATGCTGACACTAACCATTTTTAAGAAATAAAGACGAAAATATGCTTTATGACAATATGTTGTAGAATAAGCTCGTCTACGCCAATGTCGTAACGCCCGTTAAGATGAAATGAGGAAGAGTTTTTGTGTATTATATTGTAATAACCTTTCGGGCTTAATTAAAATTGGCTAGTCTGCATTGTTGTATAACATAAATTAATTCCTGTAATTATTGCTGTTTCTTGTAGCGTGAAGTCGAACATAAATATTTTCGGACATGCATTAATATTAAACGGAATCAAAATATTATGAATGATTGTTATATAAAATGAAATATTGAATTATTTAATGCACACTCATATTAAAAAATAATAAAATTGTGAAAGATGTAGCCTTCTCTTATACAACAATTGCTCATATCGATCAAACTGCTCAAAGTAATCCAACATTAGGAACTTTTTATGGCTGAGACCGAAGAAGCCACATGCTATTCGTTTGGTTGAAAAGGTGACCTATAAGTTTTGGCATGTTAAAAAACTAACTCGCTGATAAGTTAAAACAGCAATTATTGGGCGAGCAAAAAAGTATTTTATTGTAAAATTCGATGTTATTTAATATACAAAAATATTAATCGATAAAATATTCCTCAATATACAACAATTAACTCTATTATTAAAATTCCTCATATGAGTTGAGAGGTAATAAAGACATCAATTAATACATTGTCAAATCTCCTCAAGAATACAATATACTACATCGACCAGAATAGGAGTTGAGCGGAAGTCACTATGGTTGTGCTATAAGCCTGCTTGCATAAAGGATCATTTTACGATCTCGTTGTTGAGTAAGTGACCACTCCTTTTTCTATTCAATTCTACCAGATCCAGACTAAAGTCTCCTGGTGTGGATACTGGGATTAGGATGTTGAATAGAATTAAATCATGACTTTGTACGCTTATTGTTATCGCAAAAAAATCCTCTTTCCACCGTATGTAATGATATTGTGCAAAAAATACTTTAACCAAAACTTTGAAAGCAAAATGAGTGCAGTGTCACGTTGTAATTTTTGTTATCTTGGATCAGTTCATGCGAAACAGATATGCCTTCTTTCTAAGACTTGTCTATTGCATGTAAGTATATGAGAATGGGTTGTCTTGTAACCCCAAGATACTTTACAAGCTCTTTATCAATTTGCGTCCACGCATAGTGTCTGTTCAGCAATGATTACAGGTGGTCTTGAACTTTCTACACATAGCATGAATTACAAAATTTTAAACTATATGGCACAAATGATTGTAGTTGTTTTAGAAATATTTTTCTTCACATGAAATACGAAGTGAACAGAAAATCTAATATGCTTGTTTATTTTTGGCATCGTGAAAACTACTGATTTTTCTGTTTGTCTGCATCAAACGCAAAATCACATGGTATTTTAAACATAAAAATGCTAATGTTTTAAATTGGGTAAATATAATTATCAAAAAATTGTGGTTTCGGGCATATGAAATTTAAGGCTCAGAATCTTTTTCTCTCTTAATATATCCGGAATAAATTTAATGTGTAATGTATAAATAATGTATAAGTAATGAGATTGGTGGCATTCGATCTGGCAACACTATTAGATCTCCTCTGGAGGAGGGAGAATCCAACATCTGTTATATCTTCACTACGACTTTGAATTCTTTAGTCACTTGGTGTTATTTAATAACTTGTGTCTAGTGCATTTTCGACCGTAACACTTTCGCGCAATGGTACGCTATCAAGTTGTTCTAGACTTGGAAACAGTGCGATAGATGTTTTTGCAAAACTTCAACAGGACTATGGGAACAGTGCTTTGTCAAGGGCCCAAGTTTTCATGTGGAATTAAGGCATTCTCAGAAGGCCGATACATTCTCAAGAAGTGGTGAATATGTCCATAGAATCCGAGATTTTGATCATTCTGATAGTCAGTTGATGGCCAGAAAGATAGGGGAAGATTTGAATATGACACACAATGGTTCATCTAATTTTGATCAATCAGACCCGGAAACGAAGTACCAGATCCAAGAATGGCACACCATGGCTTCCATCGCACTGTGCCCAAGCATGAAACAAAATTTGACAACCGATCGTTGCTCAAATTTGTTGTCACTCTTTAATTAAGAACGCACCGGTAGAAAAATCCGGTTCATGAAAAGAATTGCTCATACTCATGAATAAACGCATTAATAAACTCATACTGAAGACACACCAGATGTGGCTGCGTATTCGCTCCAAAGAGGAAACAGTGTTACCAGATCAAACGGTACGCAACCAGCCCTATTATTTTATTTACATACTTCGTACACTCACAGTTCACTCTGTTTTATGAAAAGTATTAGGAATTAAAATTGTAAGTTATGCAAGTAAATATGAAACGTAACTACAACTAGACGGGTACCTTTCATTCATGTCAATAATGACAACAATACATGATTGAATTTGATTCTAGACTATTTCTAATAAATCATCTGTCGTAACAAAGAAACTGAACCGGAACAACAAAAACAACACATTCTATAAGCTGCTTTCCAATTAATTACGTCTACGCCAATGGCGTAATGCACGTTAAGATGAAATGAGGAAGAGTTTTTACGTGTTATATTGTAAGCCTCTCGGGCTGTCAACAATTAAAAATCGACAAGTCGGCATTGTTGTATAATAGAAACTAATTCACGCAATTATTACGGTTTTCTGTGCCGTGAAGGCAAACATTAATACCTTTGAATATCCATTAGTATACAACGGAATTTATTTATGAAAAAACGAATATAAACTTAATATTCGAAGTAATCTCCCTCACTTTCTATATACTTTCGCCACCTTTCAGGTAACTGTAGAATTTCAGATCGAAAACAAATTGGTCATTTTGATATGATAAAGTCATTGATGCCTTTTTCGACTTCCTCAAGAGATATGAAGTGGTTATCAATCAGGTGATATATCAGGGATCGGAAAAGATAAAAAATCTAAAGGGGAATTCTGGAGAATACACAGGGTGTGATAAAATCTCCCAGCCCAACTCGGTGATCGTTTCGAGACTACTTCTTGCTGTATCTCGCCGTGCATTGTCCTGAAATAAAATGATTTTCCTTCTTTCCTTGCCAGTATAAAGCATTTTTTCCTCCAGAGCGTTAATACAACGAATCGGTTGTTGTTAATAACGACTAGCAGTAACAGTTTAACTAGACTGGACCAATTCATAATGCACGACGCCCAGCTGATTCTATCATAAACACAGCAACAACTTTTTGGCGTGGATATTTGGTTTTGCAGTATTAGTTGATGGCTCATCAGGATTAACTCTCAGCTTTCACCTCTTTAGATTTTCGTAGAGGATCCATTTTTCCTCACTGGTCAAAATCCTACGCAGGAAATTATTTTTCATGAATCTGAAATGCAACGACACAAACACACACACATTTGCGGTCATGCGTATGTTTGTGTGTATGTATGAGTATGTGTGTGGCTCGTGGAACGAGCCAAATTTTCACTCATTTTCCATGTAGGTCCCCTGCTAGTTTCTTCGCCACCAGAATGTCAACAGTACTTACCGAAATCGGTTTCCGGAATTAGAGACAGGTAGCAGCTAAATGCTTCACTTTACTAAAAAGATATATCTATAACAGATATATAGTAGACGGTCTACTCTTCTTCTCCTCTAACTATCGTATAGAAAAATAGTTCATAGAACCGTATATCTGCAAACTTAAATGATTTTCTAACGTATGGGATATATTAAGTACTCTAGTAACCTACGGCACTGATAGGGATGGATTTCTGGCGAACTAACGTCCAAATTTTGGTACTATTTTTCATTTTCACTGTATATAAAACTGACATTTTTTGAAAAGTTATGTGATAATTAATTCTTCTTATACGCAAGTTGCACAATAGTGACGAGAAAAACAACCAGAAATCGGAATAAACTTTCACCGAAAAATAAACTTTTTTTCAATCAACTATTTTCGAAAATATTGTGTACTAGTTCATTATAATATTTAGTTCCATCATCAAGATTAATGGCCTCCTTAATATTACTGGTAAAAATTCATATCTACTTTCTCCTTCGCATATAAAACCTATTTAGCTACTCCGTTGAGAAATAAAGATCCTTGTACAACAATAGTAAATACTTTATGAAGTAAGATATAATTCTGAAGGACACATGCATAGATCCATTAAAGTTACCAAAAAAGGAAAAGTAAAATTAGAGAAGAAAGGAAGGACCGAGAAAATATAGATTGTTAGAGTGATCATATATATGTAACAGCTCACAATGGATTTAACAAATGGTAAAATATAAAAAAACAAACTATAAAATAGCATAGAATATTCCCTGTCGGCAAAAAAAATCGAAGAAATTATAGATTATCAGATAATTTATGTCGTATTCTTGAATGCCTTCTTTGGTTTGGCATTATCGCTACTTATTTAATTGATATTTAACATGTGCTATTTTAGATATATATTATTGTTATTATGGTTGTAAGTACATGCAGCATTTGTGTCTCAGAGCCAACCAACTGAAAGCAAAGAGGTAGATAAGTAGTACTAAGGTGTAACAAAAGTTTTTGGGTTTTTGATGTCTTTAGTTATTCACTGGAGAGTATTTATCGAAATATAGAAATCTATCCCTCCATCCATCCATCTTTAAACTAGTAACTCTATTCCTCTTTAGTCAGCTCATGTCCTCAGGTTCAGTCATGTTCACGAACACGTCATGTTGACGAGAGGCCGTGGATGACCTGATCTTTCCTTACCTTCAAGACACATGTCGCCTTCCCGGAACTTTCTGAACCAGATCTGAGTGGTGTGAATTTATACGGTACCACCCCCCTCTACTTAGCAAATCTCACGAGAGGTGTCAGTCGTTTTGAAGCCGAATGTCTTAAAATTGCTTAAATTTCGCGATTTATTTAACTCATTTTAAAGTTTTTGTTAAAAAAATTACCATTAATTAAATATTTGAATCACTTTAATATTAAAGAAGGAATATTTATTTGTCGGAGCAAAAAGTTGAAATCGGATTTAACCCCTGAGAAGTGAAGTATAATCTTTAATGTATAAACAATTGGAAAAATACTTTAGTTGCACTCTAGTATTTGAAAGTTGTATGAGGTCCAGAACGGTAGTAAAGCAGCTGTTGCTTGAAAATCATTCTATGTAGCACTAAAACAAGGGGATACTGAGGTTCGGACTGTACAAAGATTGTGTTCGAAATTTCATAATGGGAGTTTCAATTTTAATGACGATGCTGTGTCATGATCACCCCTACTAACCAAGGATCATCTTTGAACTTAGCCACACGATTGTATATTCCAAATAAATTGGGGTATGTTCCAAAAGTATGCAAGTGGATAATTATAGGTCAGATAAGATGATTAACCGTTCAAAATTTAAAGTTTTCTTTGTTAGCATGGCTAAGGTTTGAGCCATTTTTAGACCACCTATTAACAGATGACGAAAAGTGGATATTTTATAACAATTCAGTTGGAACGGAAGTTAAGTGTTGACCCAATGAAAAAGCCGGATATATTGCTAAGCCCAGGACCCATTAAGAGCATTAGGAGAATGTATTTGGTGGGCTCAACAAGGGCATGTTTGTTATGAGTTGTTACCACCATGTCAAAGTATGGCTATTGGCTTGTGAATATGTATTATGAGCAGTAGTCAAAACTGGATTCAGAAATTAAAAAAAAAACAAACTGCACCACATATTAATCAAAAAGGTGTAGTCATTCAATATGACAGTATTCGGCTACATAGCGCACTTCAGAAAAATAAGATTTCTAGTTTTCTAACTTGAATTGCATGAGAAGTCACAATTGTGTACAACTATCTATTAGGTTTCCTTTTGTTAATGCTGATATATGGTTAAGGACAGATGGGATGGCTGTTCACACCGCTAAGAACCCAATAAGCGTCGTTAGATAGTTGTTTCATAATCATGTTGTATCCAGATATAGGGACACTCCTTGGCCAGCAAGATCGCCAGATTTAATGGCATACGATTTTTATTTAAGGGTTTATTTGAAAATCTAAATCTGCGTTGACCCTTCATAAAATATTGCTGAACTGACACTCATAATAGAACTAGAAATAACCTAAATTTTAGTAGAAAAGTTGTTCAATTTTGTGAATAACGTGCGGTTGTGTTTGGAATGTTTGCGAAGAGTCGGGTTTTTCAGACTGTATTTTTGTGACATTCTGTGATAGTTTCTGGTAAAATTCGGTGCACATGCATGATCTTTCCTAGGATGATTATTTACCCGAATGCTTATTGTGACGTGCATATATTTTCTTATCTTTTTCGTAGTCTTTACGACATGTAAGTTCATCGGAAATTATAAATAGAAGAGTTTTTAATACTTCATAATGAATTTTTTTCTTTAATCACGATTTTATTATATTTTATTGAAATAATATTGATATAACATTATAAACTATGGTACATATATTATACAAAATACAATACAATATCTATTCCTGGCGTTTTAGCACTGAAGTTTCACTGAAAAACAGTAAAATACTATTACTCGAAAGCCTTGGTATTATCTGACCAACAGTTTTAAAAAATATGTTGTAGATGCTGTGAAAAAACAATTGGATCAAACCCAATGTCAAGAATGAACCGAAAACTTGTCTAAAAATAAACAGGACAGGCCTAACTTTTTGCCAATGCCATGATCACTACGCCGATGCATTTTCGAAAAGTCCCATAGCTTATCCGAAACCGAACACCTCCCGCCATACCATAAAATTATTTTTAGCACCATGATCCAGCGCTGAGCTTTCTCCGCTGCGCGCTCATTGGTCTACATCCCACAATTTTCAGGCACGGCCAACTTTTATAAAATTTCAATCGTTGGTCGCGCGCAATTTTTAGTCGTTGATTTTAATTCGCCTATGAAAGTACTGTGAACGCGCGTAAAACGTGCGCTGTATTTCTTAAACCATGGCTAACTAAGATTATCGCAGTTTAGTAGGTCAGAACGAGATCCGAAGGATGTGGGCGGAGGTTAAAGTGCAATAGGGATAAATTTTCGCAAGAGAAAAGGTAATTAGTTCGGTCCCGTTTCAAGCAAACTAAATCATAACGGAGTTATAAATGCTCTGCGAATTTATATCCTAACTTTCGGATATTGGGCAACACTTATCCTCCTTGTCGGAGAATAGTACCGAGAATTACCGTTTATAATTGCTCTTAATTCCGTGAATTTCTTGATTTAGATAATTTGCTAACTTGAATAAAACTTTTTTTGTTGCGTTTTTCTGCTCTTGTTTGTTCGAGTTAAATCATATCATATCTTTAATGAATTTGAAATCGATAATTTTTTGTTTTATGTTTATTGTACAATCTGTTTACACACAATAAATACATTTGAGGTATTGAAAATTGGTATGGGAAACAAACATTTCATTTAATTTTCTCTATCTGACTAATAACTAAGATATTAATACAAAATGTTATTAATACATACAGTTATATATACAATGTAGTCTACCACTCTGTTGAGTTTTAGTGCGGTAAATCAAGTAGCAAAAGTCAATAATAACGCCAAAAATATTCATGACAAAGTATAATTTATAATATACAACTTGAATAAAGATTCTAATTTATAACTATAAGTTATAAATCAATTGATTAAGCTATATAGTATTTCTATATTCTTTCCAATATATTTTATATATAGTTGATTTAATCAACAAGTATTTGTTGCTTGAAATTATCGCTTCAAACGATCGCTTTAATACGATGTCCATGAATTGAAACATTTTTTACTCGGAAAATCGTACTTATTACATGTAATTAGTAATATATCGGGTTACCCGTAAAGTTTGTAGATATTTTTTTAAGAGGAAAAGAAATGCAAATAGTTTCTGTAAATATTTGTTTATAAGTTTTATGTAAATATTATTTACAACTTTTTGTCAACGTAGTGTAAGGTCCATAATGACCTTTTATCTAAAATGAGTATGTTTATTGACACAAAATGTTAACTGGTTATTTTTCTCCTTTTCTTTAAAAGATTTAGTTTTAAAAGATTTTCCATTTAAATAATTTTGGAGGGAAACGAATAGATGGTGGTCGGGGAGTGCACTGTCCGGTGAGTAATGGGGCAAAATATTCAAATTATAACTTAATAATTTTTGCGGGGTCCTGATAAAACATGTGGTCGTATATTATCATAATGAAACACGACGTCTTTCCTGTTTGTAATTTCTTTCGGGCCGTTTTTCTTTAATTGCTGCCTTGACCCGATCTAGTTGTGAATAGAGGTGACCAAACCAGTGTGGTCTCCCTAACAGAATCCTTTCCGTAAATGGCACAAATCTTGTTTTTCATTTAGGTAGCGTTATTGCCCCTTTTTAAATAAAAGAGTATAACTTAACGTAAATGAAAGTTGTCGACCGACATTTTCAATTTGAATCACCTTGACTTATTGAACACCAATTAAAGCGAATCTGAACATAAATATTGTAAAGTATCACAGGAATTAATAATATGTAAATAAACATTACTAATCCAACACAAATTGTGTTTACAAACTTAAAAGAGCAACAAATGGAAAATACGTACTAACTTTCCAAACAACTCGATACATATTATGTCTTTAAGTGGAACTGTGTATAACTTAAGACAAGTAGATTGTCTACAAAATACCAAATCAGTTGGCAATTTCTCGATGCATATATTAGATATTTTAATTAAATCTATCTGATCACCCGGATGATGGAAATGTGACTAGTGAAACTCGCATCGAATTCGAATAACCTGAAAAAATCTGATTGATGCTAGTGGCAGCTTTACCAACATAAAGTAACAAAAGATTTCATCATAAAATAATTACGTCCTAAACCTGCTTAATTTGATCAGTTTAAATTTTCATTATATCTAAAGGTAACTTTACTGCTGCATTAAGAGATTTATTACAAACCACGTCTCAATACCAAAATGTTTTTAATAAATTAAATTAAACTATAATCGATCTTAATAACGATTTTTTATAGATTCGAACTGAGTTGCTAAAAATGTGGTTAAATCTGCAATATTTTAGAAACCTCGAATTGTAAACGTGACGGAAGTAGTGCTTTAAACTGAAATTGATTGAAACCGCTTGATCTAATATTCAATAGTGATCAATATCTAATTTTAATTAACATTCAATACCGTAGAGGTATAATTATGGCTTAATAGGACAGTTTTATTTCATGAATAGTTTAGTAACTATAATATATGTTAAAATATTACCATCAATTAATAAGTAACGTAATGTACAATATTAAAAATAAATATAAACAGTAGGTGAACTTTGTCATTTATATATTTTTCTTAATTATACAATTTTCTATATTAATGATGCATATATTATTTATGCCCCATTTATATTACGACTATTAATATAAGCACAACACACACATTAAATGATATATATTCCCTTTGGCTTTGATTTTCCAGGTTCTTGTACCAATTTCTTCTGAATCTAAGTAAACATCCTCTCGCCATCTCTTCCTTGGTCTTACTATATGTTTCTTATAATTTGGATTTTTCTTGTCTATAGTTTTAATTGTTTAACGACATGTAAATTAAATGTTATAAATAATTATTTTTTAGTGTGTCCGAACTTCTTATAGGGGTCGCTGTTAAAAGAACTGGGTTTGCGCGCAAGTCTCCAAATATGTGTTTCAATGTCTGGCAAGTCATTATGGAACGTTTAATTTATAATCAAAATCAGTGTTCTGTGCGCCAAACTTATATAAACTTATATAAGTCAAAAAACTGTGCGTTCCGAAGAAAACATTGCCGCTGTTCCTGGAAGTGTTGATGAAGATCTAAATTTATCAATTCGCCGCCGTTCGCAGGAAGTTGGGCTTTATTATCCGACAACGTGTATTATTTAATTCTGAATTTGAATGGTATTAATCTGGAGATGTGGTTCTAACACGATGGCACAACAAAGTCGTACACAGGCACTACAAAGTCATATAGCCAACGCAACAATCGATTTATTAAGGGAACAATTCGGTGAAAAAAATATTTCGATGAACAGATCTGTTAATTTCCCGCCAAGGTCATGTGATTGAATGTTTTTAAATTATTTTCTTTGGTGTTATGGAAAACCTTTGGTCTATGCCCATAAACCATCAACTATTAACAACTTGGAAGCCAACATAACTCGGGCAATTGCGAACATAAGACCATAATTACTTGAAAAAGTGGTCGGAAATTCGATTGATAGAAGTAACCGCTGCGAACATTTATCGAAATTGTTTTCAAACATTAATGCAATTGAATGTTACTTCACATAAAATAAATAGTTTCAAGGCATCTAATTTGGTTATTGTTTTATTTGAATTTATTGAATTACTTTATTTAAAATGTATTTGATTTTATTTGAAGTTCTGATGCACTATAAAAGCCGCCCTTATATTTTCTTCTGTCACTCACCTTGATTTGAGGCCATCTTCCTATCTCTTTCTTATAATTTAGATTTTCCTGGCTATAGTTTTAATTGTGTTCCTTTCCCTTATGTTTCTTTTAATGTGATCTAGACAATGTAATTTTCATATTCTTATTACTAGATCTATTATCGGTTTTTTATAGATTTCATATATATGTCTGTTTGACCTATCCTTATATTTCTATTATTTAAATAATATGCACTGAGAGATAATTTTAAGTGTTTTTTGAAATCGTGTCGTGATAAAACTGATCAAAAAATTAATCGAACGAATTAAATGATCATAATACATAAAATTGAATTGACTGAATTCAGTCATATTACATAAGATTAAATTGGGGAAACATAGATGAGAATGATTGAATAATGATTGAGGATTTGATAAAAAATTATATTAATTTATAGCAATGATCATAAACACGCATACAAGTGATTATACTCAATTATATTTTAAATTGAAATTTTCATTAAAAAACGTAAAAATCGTGTTTCTGGTTTCATATATGTCATTCCATTCCGATAACATGAACTTAACAGGGAGGTTGGCGTCTCCTGTAATATCCTGCAATCTGGCAACTCGGAGGTTGAAATGCAAGGTGGCTTGTTGCGGATAGTGCTTAGATGGGTGGCCAACCGAGGAGACACGACGCTTACATATTGCACCTCAACAGGCAAGAGAGTAAAATCCGACAAGGAATTGCCCCTCAGTCATACCAGTTGGAGGCTGGATAACGCCGGACGACTTCTGAGAGGTATTCTACGTTAATCACTTGGAAGCCAGTCGGTAGGCTTCTCGAGAGACTTATTGTTAGGTGCAAAAATTATGTGTTGACAGCTCGAGTGGAGTGCTGACCGGAATTAATTGGTAGTTGATGACTGTCGTTCGGAGTCCACGTTAAGCAGTAGGTCCAGTCTTCATTGAAAAAAAAAAACATCTAAACATCAAACTAAAATTACCTCATGATGAAGTTCGATAACGGATGTCCTTTGCTTTTAACGAAACTAAAATGGAAAGAAGATGAACAAATAGAAAAACAAAATTTTCATATCCACTTAAAATACCGTTAAACTAAAATAAAACCTCATGGATGGTGGATTACTAATGTCGCTTTTATTTAAAAATTGTATATATAATATATCCTTAGAATGTGGCTAGGCAATCATTCTGTATTTGAATTGAAATTAAAACAAGAACCTTGTTTTCTGATGTTTCACATAATCAAGTAACATGAGTAATGTTTGCTCTAGATAATTTTAGTGAAGTCATTTCTGAAATCCCGATGATTCAGATACTATATAAACTTAATTGTTACTTTATGTAAATCCATAATAATAATAAAATAAAAAAAAAATAAGACTGAGGTTTTTTGGCTGGGATGCTGGTCAAATTTGTAAACGCACCTCTTGTCACAGCTATAAAGCGTTTTATGAAGGTAGAGTCTGAATTAGCTTATTCAAACATGTTTTTTCATTACCACTTTCTTCACATTGAAATTTTTTCGTCAGTCGAGAACGTTAAAGGTTGATCGAAACGTTATACCACTCACATGTTCATGTTTTCAAAAAAACTGACGCACCATGGGTAATTTTTAATACTTTCAATGATTCAGCACAAGAAATTTCAGTGGCAACACAAATATTCTTTGTTCGAAATGTTTTTTTCATGTTAAATATCACTGAGCATACATAACCTCAACAAATAAATGTAAAAAAAAAATAAGCTGGTGGCGCCAAAACCCTACGTGACAATTAAATACATTGGTTCCAAGTCACAGCAAATCTTTTTCTGACTTTTTAAATGACATTTCCCGGTATTTATTTTACAATAGATATAGATTTCATATACTTTTCTGTTTGATCTATCCTTATATTTCTATTATTTAAATAATATGCAGGTAATGTTATTTAAATAAATATATTTCTATTATCTAAATAATATGATTTTAATTTTGAATCATATTTTTTACTAATAAAATGATTTAATGTTCTATGATTAATATCTTCAGATTTCCGATTGCTTAAAATTGCTCACTGAACATTTTATATCAATATAAATAGTATTATTGGTACACCTCCAACTATGTTTCACTTTTTCCTTTAATATATTTATTAATATTTCAATTATAGTTGTATACACACACACACATTTATAAACTTTATTGACCTAAATATGAAAATAATTTAATACCATCTCTACTAATTGTTTGGGGAAAATGTCACGCTACCATTTTAATTATTTATAACGTTTAAAAGAAACAAAACAGCGTTTTTCTACTACCTTTTACTTCAAAAATTTCCATCAAAAGTAATCAGAAGCCAGCAAATCAATGTTGCCTGAGAATTATCAATTTTATTTGATTTTGAAATGGTTTATGATGGCATTACAGTATGCTAATCGCTTATTATTGTGTGTGGACAACAGCTCTTCAACAATCTGAATCTTATCGAGAAACATATGCAAGTCACTTTTCAACATTCAGCGTAAACTTCATGGATTCAACTGTACACCATGTCGTCGAATCGACGTTTCTGGAGACTCCTCCATACTTTGCTCAACATCTGCGATGTTTTGTGGGAGCTTATACCCAGTTTTTTCGAATTATTGATAAATTGTCCTTTTATGAGGCGGCAGGCGATTTTGATATTTTCTCCTAAATTTACGTTGAGTGGCAAGAACTGAATAAATGTTTTAAATGTAAATTAGAATAAATTCACTACGTTCTTTTAACATGTATTTATATACAATAAAATTTGCACATCCGCAGTACTACAGCCAAATCCAGACTATATATAACAAAAAAAAAAAAATGGCGCAAAACAAAATGGTAGCATGATACTTAGGAGACCCTTTACAATGTAATTTTATGACGTTAAAATTATTAATAAACTTAATGCTACATTTTTTTTTTATTTAGATGTAAACAAGTTTAATATAATAAAAACAAGTTAATATAAGAAATTTGTTTCAAAACTAATGTGATATTAATTATAGCAGTTGCGGTTTTAACAATTGTGAATTATATTACGGAAATATGTTTAAAATGATAAGATTTTGAAACACCTAGTCATAAACGTAACAAAAACTAGTGTTTAGAATGGTAATGGTTGTAACAACAAATAATTAAAATACTAATATGGATAAAATTTGGAACAATTTTATTTGTTTGCAAAATTGCAATGGGCTACATTTTTTACAGGTAAATGTTACCTTATAAAGTACTGATATGTAAAAATTGACACTATTTTTAAGATATGTCTTGAGAAAATTGACTTTACTGAAACCTATACGTATGTGCAGATTACATGAGACTTGTTTGATGAATAACGATCCAAACTCACACTGACACCAATGACTGGAGTGGTGTCGCCGACGTTCTGCCAAGGATGCAACCCTAAGTAATATCAATTTATTATTTTTAGGAAAAGGCCCGTTCTTCACGACAATTACAATCATTAGTTCGGCGTTTTTAGTTGGACGACGGTTTTTGGTGACTCACGAAAATAGTGTTATTTTATTAAATTTCTATTAATTTCCTCACAATACAATGATTATCTGGACGTTTTTTTAAGGACGAAGAGTATTAGCGATAGAAAATGGCATCAGTCGAAATATTTCATAATCCGTTACTTTGTACTACGAATCGAACAAAATAGTATTATATTAATATATTTAGTAATGTAAAAAAAATATAACTACGTTGCTAAATAAGTTAAATTATTAAAAAAATTAACTTGACCTTGCTCACTGAACATTCCGAACATCCGACCTTTTAGTCTCCTTTTAGCTTGATATTTTTTGACTTGAACGATTTTTCAACTTTTTTATGCCTTCCAAAAAGTACGACTTCTTGAACTCAAATATGAATTTCTTTCCAGCCAGATATTTCTTCAAGTTTGGAAGAGAGGGGGTCAAGTTGGGAGAATAGGGTAGATGCGGTATGAATTCATAGAGGAAATTGAAAACACTGCCTATGATCTTTCCGGCCGACGGAATCGTTTTCGCAGTCTTCGGTGCACGTTCGCTGGGTAAAGCCCACCGCTTTGACTGTTGGTCCAAGTTTCACCAACAGTTAAGAATCGCCGAAGAAACTTCTTTGAGTTTTAACTAACACTTAAACACCGCTGTTAACTGGTCAGTCAAGTCTGTTGTTGGTCCGCAGTGAATAAACATGGCATCCATTGTACTGATAGATTTCTCACACCCTAATGTCCGTGTAGGATGTTCCGCACGGATTCGTCCTATATATGTGTCATCTCAACAATCTTTCTAACCTTCACTCTACGATTGGTAGGTACATGGATTTTGTTGACCATTTTCTCAAGAGTGATCTCAACGGATTATCCTGACTGCGGAGCGTCATTGGTGCTGGTTTCACTACATTAAAAGCCAGGAAATTACTTATGAACCATGAAATGTGAAGGAGCAGAATCCCCATAAAACATTACAACCATTTTTCTTTGGTTTCAGCGGTGGATTTTTCCAATTTAAAAATAGTGGTTATTCGATACACGATATTCGTTTTTTTTCCATTCAAGCAAAACATTTCGAATATATTCCTTTATAACAAGTTCCTTTAATGCAATGGAGATGTATTTAGTGCCGAATTAACATTTTTTTTTTATTTACACGAATGATTGTTAGGCATTGGTTAGATACCTAACCTGTATGTTCCCTTTTCTGTAAAGGGGACATGTGCTTCGTAGGTATTATGGGGTACGGTTATTACTACATCTTACATACATCTTTCATTATGTTTGGTGTTTGCAAGATAATCTTAATACGGAGCGTTATATACAAGGAATAAAATCGCGAGTTCATTTAAAATAAATATGGACGTGAGGCAAGGTGGAACGCTGCCGTTTTTCTTGTTTAATATAGCTCTAAAAAAAGTAGCACACACATCCGAAGAGAACGAGGCGTAAAGCAGAATATTACCATTGGTGATCATAACGTTGAGGGTGTGAAAGAGTTTCAGTATTTACACTCGACACAAATTGCGAACAAGGATTGCATTACTGAAATCAGACGACGTATTATTTTAGGCAATAAATGCTATTTTGATCTTTCGAAATACCTGCGTAATCATAATGTCTCAAGAAATATCAAAATCAGACTATATAAAACTCTCAGTGTTACAGTACCAATTTATGGGTTAGAAGTCTGGATATTAACAAAGATCGATGAATCCCTTTATCAACTTTAGAGAGAAAAAAAATAAATAAGAATATATGGAACAAATATGCGAGAACAGTATATGGAGTCGCAGATATATCTTAATAAAGATATAATGACGTTGATTAGACTTGGCAGATTGAGGTGGGCACGTCATGTGATGTCTTTACAGCGAAACCTATGGATTCAAGAAGTAGAGAAAGGCCAATACTGCGTTGGACGGATAGCGTCACGGAAAACGCGCGAAATATAGATTCATCAAATTAGACAATGCAAGCCAGGAATAGAAACGAACGATGACTTAAGCTGGAGAAGGGCGAGACTTTATAAGGTTACATGGCCACTGATTATGATGATATACAGGGAATCCTAAAATCTCACATATCGCCAAATCTCTGAACAATGTCTGCAAGATATAACAAAGGCAACTTTAAATTTCTTATAGGACTTCAGTCTACCTATTACCTTGTGGGAAACCTGCCAAGTTGATCTTGGAGATCGTTTACAAATATTGCACGTGTAGAATTTATGTCGGTTAATTCTTTATTTACCATTTCCTCTTCAAAAACCGGAAGCACTAAGCTATAAGGTACAAGTAGCTTAGGATGAGATAATCAAAGTTTATATCGACTATCTCATTAGATCAATACCTAGGCGAGTCAGTATTAGTCATCCACTGGTGGAATTGTCTCAAATTTTGTTCGTTTATAGTTTTTTGATTTCGGTACAACAAATTAATAAAACTGAATAAATAATTCAGTGTGACATTTGTTGACATTTATATGTTAGTCAGCATATTTTGAAGAACTAAAACTCAAAATCATGTTCGTTAATTACGGTCATAACAAAAAAAAATAATTAGGGTTTCCTATAATGATTTAATCGATTTTCTGATTAATAAATAATGCAACCAGAAAAATTTCAATTACAACAAAAACCGCTTTCTTAATATTCAATGGTACGTGAGATAATATTCAAAGCATGATGTAAAATACAAAGTCATTAGAAATAATCGACATTCTCTTTATTTACATCATGAACTAGCCTTAAAATGTTAGTGAGTTGTAGATCTTAAAGATGAAATCAGCACGCATTTCTTACTACTTAAAACTGTAATATGGCCTATACAAATTATTTAAGTTTCCTAGAACTAGTTTTCAAGTGAGTTAGAAAATTGTTTAATTTTAAAGCATCCTTTTACTATAAGACAATTTTTTAAATAACTATTAAAAAAATAGAATTAAACATGTTGGTTCATATTATAACTATTAGAAAAAATTGCATGTTATATAAATATAATTATTTTATTCAATATAATAATTAGATGGGATTAACCGAAGAGTGATAGGTTTTCTTATGCTAACATAGGATTTGTCATATACCCCCTTAGTGTCCATGGGAATGGTTCGCCAAAACTATGCTTCTTTATTTAAGATTATGTATGAAAATGTATCCACTGTAGCATACAATGTATCATCCCCAATTATTATATGCCACAAGATGCCCTTTTTTCTGTTTACTAAGCAAAATATTGAGAACTTTAATCTGAAACTACTTTGTTTTTTTTATATCTTCTCCATATATAAATGATTAATAACATCCATAATGTTGATATTTAAAGTATTTGATAATTCTGCGAATAGTTGAGTGATAATTTTCTTTCTATATTGCTTGCAGTTTTTTCATAATTTTCTTTCTATATTGCATACAGTTGAGTGTTGAAACTTTCTTTGTAGTCTAAATTGCCCCTTGCAATTCCACACTAAAATCAGTCCCTTTGAAATCCCTTTTCTGAAAAATTTAATTAATTAGGAAGCATATACAGAAAAAGAACTGATTACATTCTCATTTATGTGCATTACTATATTAGACTATATTATTAATTTTACTACATTAATTATACTACATATAAACATACGTACTAACCACCAACAGACGAAACATGTGCCCTCCAATATAAGGGATGGGTGGGACTCCCTCCCGGTCAAACAACTAACAGAATATATATATATATATATATATATATATATATATATATATATATATATATATATATATATATATATATATATATATATTATTAAACTAAATTAAATAAAATATAGTTCTGTCATTAGACGCATATCAGCAATTGATGCTATATATATAATACAAAATAAATGTCAAAGGTTTTCAAAACAAAATATTTACTATGGCTTGGAGAGCAGTTTGAATCAGGACTTTCAAATTTGCAGAGCAGGGAGTATGTAAGGTGAGAAAGGAAGCCAAATTGATATATAGAACATTTTACCAATGAGTATAGCCATCGTATCCTAATGGAAATTGGCTCGTTGAAGCGTAATTTTAAACGTTTGTGAATTATCCTAGTTACTTACTATATACTATCTACACTAAGTATTTTTCTATGCTCTAGGTTGTTATGTGTGAAATAATATATAAAATTTATTATAGTAAAAAAAGTGCAAAACTAAAAGTTAAATATATATATATATATATATATATATATATATATATATATATATATATATATATATATATATATATATATATATATATATATATTATATTTATATATATATATATATATATATATATATATATATATATATATATATATATATATATATATATATATATATATATATTATAGTTTATTCAGTTTTATATAAATTTAGTAATTAACAAGTAATTTAATAATATTTATTAATATTATAAAAAACCAATTTCCAAATGTCAGTACGTCTATAGCGAGAAATTGTAGAAACATTCTAATATATTTACTAATTTTGGAAAATGCGATGCTAATTTAAAAAGACATTTTTTAACACTCAATTTGCTACTACTCTGACGGTTAATCATTGAAACAACTAACTGGAAAATCCCAATTTAAATTTATTATTATTTTTTGTTGAGTCAAACAAAACCGACTGAATAAATAGACTTTATTATATTTATAAATAATTTCCTGTCATGTGAAAGGCTGGATTACTTCTAGCGATAACCGAAAATATGTAAAATGGTAAAAATCAATCATTTTGCACAAATTGTTACATATATCGCCTTTAAAATGATTTGCCCACGCTTCATTGGTGATACGACCCAAATGTTTAACATAACGCTCTATATAATTGGTGTGAGGTCAGAATCTTTTAATATCAATGATCATTGTATAATTTTAGATTTTAGTGAATGTCGCTGATGATGAACCTCACTTATCTGGTGCCAGCATCTAATTTTATCCTAAAATAACATTTATTCCACGGAAAATGTTTTCGCATATTACATGTGTAGTGTTTCTAATAAATTATGTAACGGATATTGTATATTTAAAAGTTTTGACATGTCTACTAGAAAATTGGAATACCTAGTGTGCGAAAGTAAAATTTTCCATTAGATCGGTTTAAATTTATACTGTTTACAATTTCCTGACGGAAGCTTCACATTAAATCAAATTCAAGCAACTGCTTTCACAACAACGGCTTATTAATGATATTCAGGGAGCACTGAAACATATTGAGCTAAATATTATCACTATTAATGTTAATATTCGGCAACATATCAATTAGTATAAATAAACAAATAAATGGTTTAATTCAATACAGCTCCGTTTTAGCTAACTTATAGATAAGAAGAATTTTAGTATGAAATGAAAACAATATAATAAATGCAAATCAAGCCCAGAAAATTGCTGAAAAAAAATTATTATTTCTTTAATATTATTACTATTATTATTAATATCTACGTAGGTAGCTCGAATAATTCTAATATGGTATAGATGTTTTGTGTAATCTAAATTTGTGAAATAGCACTTTTTTGTTCATTTGGAGCCTTTTTTGCGATCTCGTTATTCAAGCACACCAGTAATGCTATGTAGTATCCGCTATTGATGGTTATTCTCGAGATAATTGATGAACAATATTCCATGCGCACCCGAAAATCCTGAGGCCATAACGCCTCAGCATTTATATATTATATATATATATATATATATATATATATATATATATATGTTTAATAGCCAGTAAATAAGTTAATTGGAAAAATTATCTATCGGTGTTCACATAAAGACAATTATAGGTCTCGAAAGCAGCGATATCGGCACACCTCCACAATTGTAATGCCATCATAGAGAAATCCACTTGGGTTTTAAGATTTAAATCAGGTAGATGAAAAAAATTAAGAATAAATGATTCTACAAAAGCTGACTCCCTCGACCATTTTGAATTAGAAAGCTGATTTTTTCAATAGGCAACACAATAATACATGAACTTTCTGTTGATGACATCATCAACGATTTAGTTCAATAAATTACCAGAGGAAACGGATATCCATTATGTTTAATATGGCTTTTCGAATTAGAATTAATAATATATGTTCGTCGTATGGTAAATACTATTTCGGTTTGAATAAACAATAGATGATTTTTCATTGAAACATATGTATTTAATGGAATTTTATCATTTTCATATTAAAGAAAACTAAATATTCTTGCTATATGCCAGTTATTATTGGTATAACATTGGTCTTTGTATTATTAGGTGGGGCAAGTGTCACGTTTCTATTTTAATTATTTATAATTTTTAAAAGAAACAAGTTTTTTTCTATATGTTATTTTCGTATATAAATTTTGTGTTAATTAATTTTTACTTTGTTTTTAGTATATTCGCCATAGTTTTTGTCTACATATCTGATATTAATACAGCGATTTCAGCACGGATCTTGTCTTTGAGTTGGTGAATGGTTTGGCGCTTATCTATTTAAAACATGTCCTTCAAAAGTCCCCAAAAAAATCATCGTTAATAGACAGGTCGACATGATTTTTGTAACATTGATGAAAAGGCTCATTTTACATTTCATTAGGTAGTTATTAAAACACCTTTTCACAAAAATGGCCTAGCACGTCCCATTTTCAAGTACCTGCTTATCATTTATAATATGGCATCACTAAAATATATTATGGCATCATTAAAATTATTTGTACCTGACTTTGAACTGGACAATGTAGGAATTACCACAAGGGGGATTATCCCCCGTAGATGATGTATTTCCACAGTATTCTACGAACCTTTAAGGGCGCGCCTTTAAGGACGCGGACGATTTATTTTAAAGTCACAAGCTAGATCAATATCCGAGGAAGTCGAAAAAGCTTATGTTTTATATTTTAAGTCGCCAAATTGGAGATCAAGTTAAAAGTTGGGCTCTTCATCTTTGCTGCGTCTGGTAAATTCTATCTAGTTGTCACGTAAATTTAGTGGAGTGAATACATCGCAAGAAAAATTTGATGCCGTTTACTGTTCCTATGGTGTGAAGAGAACCTACTGACCATAAAAGTGATTGCTTCTTTTGTACCACTAAAAAAGAAGGAATTTCAAAAAAGCAAAGGGACAAAATTCAGTATACAAATTTGCCTTCTGCACTTTCAATTTTCCTTCTGCAGTTCCTCAGAGCCAGGAATGACCTATACCGATTGCGCATTTTATCAACTACCAGTGAACCTTACTTAATAACTCAGAATGAATTAAATGATTTGGTACATGACCTGCGATTGTCAAAACAAAAATTGGAACTTCTTGGCTCCAGATTTCAACAGTGGAACCTGTTGGAACCTGTTTAATGAAGCTTAATGAGCTTAATATGGGAAAATATAATATGGCCAAAAGCAGTCCTGCTTCATAATGGAAAGAAAAACCCATCTATTCCTTTAGCCCATTCAGTGACAATGAAAGAAGCCTATGACAACAATGGGCTATTTGAGGGGATTTTAAAGTAATATGTGTATTGCTAGGTCTTCAAGGGAGTTTTAAAAAAGTATTGCTGTTTTTTTGTGCCTATGGGACAGTAGGGCAATAAAAGAACATTGCAGTAAGAAAGATTGGCCTCATAGAACTTCTTTTGAACCTGGTACTTCAAGCAATAAGTATTTCTGGGCAACACGACAGATGCAAACTATAAAAACCTCATAAATGAACTGAATCTCATGTAATATAATTTTTATACACAAAATCCTCAGTAAACCTTTTTTTTGCATACATTTATCACGTTTTACATGTTTATATTAAATAAATATTAGATTGTAAAAATACGTCGTATCCTTTTTTTCGACTTCACGTGCAATACTTTCACCGCTTTGATCAAGTGTTCCGAATTTTTGAAATTGCTTGAATAAACGAAATATTGTCGTTTTATGGGGCGCCGGCCGATTAGGATACTTTAGCCTAAGTTCACACCGAGTTGCAATAACAACCAAACCCTCACAAATCTGAGGGACCAAACCCTCAAAAATTGTCACAAATGTCACGAACAAAATGGCGTCAAAACAATGTATGTTTCGCCTTATTAGGGCTTTCTCAAGAGTACTGTACTTTTATGTAGAGTACTTTTTACTGTCTTTAAATATATTATAATATCATGTTATTACTATTTAACTGATATCGAAAGTCTATTGTACAAATGTCATGAAAAAAATGGCGTCAAAACAAAATGATAGCGTGATACTTGCCCCCACCTGAATAAGTATTTGTTTTGATACTTATGAATTTTGTAAATATTAGATTTTTAAAAGATAAACTTGTAGCTTTTTAATGTTTCAGATGTTTATTATAGATTTTACTCTACATACGTTTCGCCTTATTAGGGCTTTCTCAAGAATAGCTTGAACTAATACTGATTTCAAGCTACTCTTTAAAAAACTCTAATAAAGCGAACCATATGTAGAGTAAAATATATAATAAACATCTGAAACATTAAAAACAACCAGTTTATTTTTTAAAAACCTAATAATACTTATATAGATGTTTCAATTCAAGATCTGAATTAAATACACAAAGGTTTGATTCTTCGAGGCAGTCTAATAAAAAATCGGTTGATGATTTTCAATATAATTTATATTAGGTTTGACATATAATCATCCCAATTTTCGGTTTGGTGATGTGAGTAGTTCATTATAATAATCATTTCAGCAATATTATTGCGCCGAAGTTATGTGTTCTATTCATTTATTAAACACAATAAAGATCAGTCTTTCTCAAGCAAATAATTACTGGCAATAAAAAGTTGATTATAAATGATAACATTAGTCGAAAATGCTCTTGAATACTGCAGACGACTGCAAGGTTGATTTATATTATGTATTTTTATCACCAATTACGACCAGAAACTAATTAATCCACCAAGTTCGGCTCTAAATTGCCTAAACTGGACAAAATAATTTATAGGAAAAGGATAGATATCGTTAACAGTATAGATGGTGTATTTCACGAAAATAATGCAAGACCAGACGTTTCTATTGAAACTTGACAAAAGTTATTGCAACTTGTTTGTGATATTTTAGGACTGTCTCCAATATATAATTAAAACCCTGCAGCCTCTGATCATTATTTGGCTAAGGTCCTGGAAAACTCTTTTGATGGTATACATTATCCAAATATGAGCTTCTTTCAAATAACTTGGATTATTTTTTCATTAACATTCTCCGGAATTTAGCCAAAGAGCAATTTTTCAGCTAGAATACACTACAAACAACAATAAGAGCTTAAGACTCAACCAAACAAAAAAAATTAATATTTGTCTCTGTTGCAGTGGATATTTTCATATTTAATATAATTACATTTTTAATTGCCCAAAAATATAACAAAAAAAGACTAAAACCTTCAAGCGATCAAATTAATCGTCAATATTATGCGAGAACGTAATTCCAAATTCATCCATTAACAATAAGGAACTTTTTTCATATTAACAGCGCATTTATCATCCTGATAAAGGTAATAAAAATGTGATGCCATACATGTAATATATGCTTTTTACTGTCTTTAAATGTATTATAATATCCTGTTATTACTATTTAACTAATATCGAAAGTCTTATTGAGTAAATTTCATCAAAATTCAAAATTCACTGGAGATTAAAATGATGTTAAAGATTTAATTTATAGGTGTGACTTTTAGGGATAATAATTAAATTTATATAGGGTGAGCATTAAATATATCATTAATTTAAATTTGTAATGGAATGTATCTGGAATTCAGGTCGGATAAATATCCAGCTATAGGTGTCACAGGACAATAAGCTCTTTTCATAATATCTTGTCGTTTCGGTCTATATCTTTTTAATGTCTTCTGTAATGTTATTGTTGTTTACTTCCACCCCAGAATATGCCAAGAGTTTTCAAACCCGAGGATTTTGGTAGATTGCAGATATTGCTAAACAGGTCTTTCAAAATATATAAAACATTTTGATGATCAACATACGTTCTTAAAAAAGAAAAAAGACACGAATGAGAATTGAATAATTTTCAATATAATCGTGTGCCATTCATGAATTTAAATATCGAGCATTTAGTTTAATACAAATAATATTTGAATCTCACATTAAAAAAAAAATAATCGAAGATTTTTCTTTAATATAATTGGAATTGAACCATAAATGGCTGATTCTTGCTTTTGTTTACACTTGGTCATTTTTTTGTTAAAATTTCCAATGAAGTTTTCATATAATCGTGGTTATATCTCAGCAATCGCCCTTCAGATGTGATTCATCATTTCCCACATCGCATGGGCATTATTCTTATAAAAATTGTCTTTCAATTGTTTCAACATCATACTATTCAAGTCGATATATGTCAGCTTTAGCTTTCCATATCCAATCATTTTACGGTATTGTATTCCTTTGACGCAAGTCCAAGCTTATGTCTTATGTCTGAAAAAAATAGGCAACAATAACATCTCCGGGTCATAAACCATATTAAACAATTTCATTTATTGACGATGCACTGTTATATAAATAAATATTATATACGACTTTTTTTTTAACAATTTTTAATTTTTATATAATGTTTAGGCATTTTCAATATAGTGGACAGTTTTCAAATGGACATTATAAACATTTATTTAACAAAACAATTAATCATGTATTTCATAATGTGACATAAATAGTTTAAAACGTGTTATAGTGTAAAAAATTTGTGCTAATAATTTTAACTTTGACTTTAAACGATATTAATGTCAAGTTTTTGGTTTTTTGTAAAAAAGCAACTCAAATTTATGCTGTAACGTATTGAATAACTGGCTATACAAAATATTACATTTTATTTTCAAATAACACTTTAAGAAGAAAATGTAACAAAAATGTTAATTTTCGTAACAATTGGCGACTTTGTTAATTGGTAGGAAAATAAAATAATGTTTTCCGGGGGAATGATGGCATGTTTTAAGAAAATTTTTTGTTCAATATAGTGTAAAGAATCGTTGGTTAAACTTATGAAAGATGTTTCCTTTATATTCACCTGTATATCATTTATTCACATTTATTACATTTATTCAACTTTATATTCACCTGTATATCATCTTTTAGATATGTGCAGTATTTGAATTTTGAAGAACAAAAGCCTCCCTAAGATTTTATGAAGTTTAAACTAATGAAATACGTGTGCTATAGATATCTTAATATATCTGTCAAATATCTTATCAATGGCAACATCTCTCCTATATTTTGGTTAATATTTATTTAATATACTTCGCTGTAAAGATAACAAATTATAACCCGTGATAGTAATTAAAATAGACCTGGAAAGCAATTAAGCAATATTGAAATAACCATTTCCCGACTGTAATTCAACAACTGAGTTGAGACAATCTTATCTGATAAAAGTTTAGGTTAATACAAACCAGATAATCAGTTACCATTTTTTTTTGTTTCAGGCAACATCTAGTTTGAACATATATACAAGACTGAAATAATTTTGAAGACTGTGATATCAGCAAGTGTGATTTTTTACAAGTACTTAAAGAAAAAACCTAAAAACCTAACACTTGATAAATCAGAGAACCCATTAACTGCAACTGCAAGAAATCCAAACCTCTACCACGATGGATTTCTTGTCAGAATTTGACGAAGAAATGGCGAAGGATGATACATATGATTTGAAGTTTGGTAACAAAGTACAGAGAGTGGGAAAAATATTTTCATATACTTTCTGGAGGACAAAGATCAACGGGGAAATTTTCTGGGCTGTTCAAGGAAACAACAATGACGGTTCTGCTTGGATTGTTACTCAATACTTTGGACGACCCGAAGAAGCCAAAAGGTACCAACAAGAAGTAATTTTGCACCATCCATCAGAAAAGAAAATCAAGATGGTTTATACATCTCCATGTACGAAAGGAATGAACTGTATTAAAATATCAAGGACCATCGTTTACCATTTCAGAGATGAAACCAATAGTTTGAATTTTGAATACAGAATTAACAGATTGAAGAGAAGGCCATATCCACAAAGAATGATGTGGTAAATTGTATAATCCATCATATCTGCACCAGTCCAGTGAAATGGGATCAATTATTTATATTGTTAGAATATAGTAAAGTAGGTGTTTGAAAAAACTGAAGTATTAAAATTAAAAGTGGGTGATTGTTTGTTTTGGTCAAATTTTCTTCGGGTTTTTCAAACAGTTATTGCAGAGAAATCAGGTAAAAAAATACAGAATAAATGTATGTGGTGATGGTATTATCATAAATATTTCAATATAAAGCAAAACTATGAAAAAAGGGCATATGCAACAAAAAAAAATTAACAAAAAAAAAGATACTAAGAAATAGCCTCTATTATTAGTCATTATTCAACAGCCCAGATATTGTTAAAAAGCTTCAGTACATTTACCTTACAAGGCTGAATACCTCCAAGGTCTTTTGAACGGCTTTATTGGTTGATACAAAAAAGTAATGATGAATTTGTGTTAGCTGTAATGGCTTGGAGGTGTTCAGTATAGTTTATTTAAATCTCAACATATTATACAGGGTCAACACTTTGTTTTCATTTCGGAAACCAGATATTTGAAGCATAATAAAGTCGTAATTTATGTTATTTCATGTAACATATAATTAACGATGAATGCCTTATAATTATAAAATATTTGATGTTGTTAAAAGAACACCTCATAGAAATAAATCTATATAAGGTTAAACAACCAATTATTACTAACTACGTTCTGATTTTGTTTTAGAATCAGAAATGCTAGTTACATAACGTTTGTAATCGTTCTCTGTTTCGTAGACAGCCTTTGGCAATCGATATTATTGCCTGAATAGAGATTGTTTCAAAACATTACCTATATACAGGGTCTTTGAAAACAACCAATATTTAAGATTAGGTATGCGTCTCTACTTAAAAAAAAGGAAATAAGAAATATTTATGAAATACATATATAAACCTTCTAAATAAGAGCTGATGTATGAGGTTTTCTTCGATATTAAGTTTATACTTTTACTTACCATGTAATTGTGTTATAAGAACACTTATGTATTAATTATAAAATAGTTAGTATTATTGCTAAAAATAATGGTTATGCCGCTTTAAGCGAAAGTTAACGATTGTATTTAGAATGAAATATATTAAATGTTTTTGTAAAACGATTTTTAAGGAGTTTTCTGTGTTTTTGTCTTACTGTTTAGTGATCTCTTATGTTACGCTTTCAGTCTATTTATTTTGTGCTAGTTCTCTTTTTTCATTATCGATAGACTCGTATGAATATATTCAATCAGGTTTTTGTCTGTTTCTAGTTTTTAGAATTGCATGACTAGTTTAAAATCAATATGGTTGAAAAAGTATGAAAGTAAAATGCGAAGTTGTAATAGGTTTTTTTATGGTAATATTAATAGAAGAATTTTTTTAGAGAAGAAATAACAGTTTTCTTTTTTTAAATTTACAGTTCAGAATTTTTTTTTCTGGATTTTTTACAAAGACCTTAAGTAATATGTGTAATTGCTATTGAAAATAAGTATAGTGCCAGAAACATAAAAGAAGTAATCAAAAAGTTAATTTTTCAATAATAAAATATATTTATCGAAATGTTTTATTCAGAGAAAAACCCTTTTAATCATTTCATCTCCAAAGAGATGAAGATTTAAAAAAGGTTTTTACAAGGGTTGTTGTTTATGTATCCGGAATTGGCAACAATGCTGTTGCTAGGCGGTATCTGACATGTATATAGTAAAGTTTGACATTGTCGACTGAATACGTACTCAGAACGTGAAATCGTGACCACGCTATTTGTGTTATTTGGTGACTTGAAAATGTCATCTCAGTTAAAAAATGGAATTAATTTGTGACAATATTCATGCGATGATTTACTACGACTTTCGACGTAAATTATCTCAATAGCTGTGCATCGACCAACTCACTTCGACTTTTGGCGATGAAGCACCATCTAAAACCACTGTATATCACTGGTTTAGAGAATTCAATCGTGGCCGTCGTTCGCTCACGGACGAATTTAAAGGTCGTCCAAAATCGGTTGTTGTGTCAGAAAACATCAATACTGATGCGCGAACTGTTAAAGCAAGATAGTCATGTGATATACCGTTAGATTGTTAATATTGTTACCGTTAGATTGTTAATAATTGTTAGATACATAAGACTTTACATGAACTTTTTAGACAAACGCTTAAAAAAAAAGGCTCGTGTCGATTGGTGCAAAGAAATGCTCAAAACTACAACCGTGGGGCATCTAAATAGGTGACGAATCTTGGATATATGCGTATGTGTCCGAAAGAAAACAGCAGTCGACTGTATGGGTCTTTCAAAATGAGCCAAACCCAACAAAGTCTGGCAAAAATGTATTGCAGTAAGATTGGATTATTTTAAAGGTGACAAAATAAAATTGGCTGAATAAATAAATATTATATATTTTATTTAAAAGATCACTTTACTTTTTGATCATAGTTGTTTGGACTCTTCGGTTTTTTCTACTTTGGCTTTTGTATTCAAAAAGGATTTACCAATAAGTTGGTTTGAAAACTAAGGTAAGTAAAGTTGGGTTTACAGATAATTTTTGTGCTAACTCTTCTGAACTTAATATCTAATCCTCGAATTATTGGATATTAAGGGCATTACAATGAATATTGCTTGTCTTGTTTCAGTTCTATTACTCCTTCTCCTATACCAACACTAAAATCTTCCAATCTCGACCTGCTTGGCTAAATAGTTAGCACAGGAATTTTATATATACCAAGCCGATTGTTTGGACTTTTTTTTGATTTGCGCAACTTTTCAACTACATTTAATAGGTTTTTGTTCTGATTTGATGTAAAAGAGATATCCTAAGGTGTGCCGCACACATTTAGAATATAGCCGCACATCATTTTAGAATATGATGTGATATGTAAATCATTTTAGAATATGTTAGATGAGTTCAATAAACATAGGTTTTTTTTATAAATCATTTGTATTTTACTTCTTCAACTACTAGAGTGAATTAAATCCCTAATCTCAAAATAGCGAAGGAAATGATAGGACCTCTAAACCAAATAACATATTTAACGAGATAGAATATAAATATATAATGCACGTAACATTGTCCAACATCGAAGACTCATATTATTCAGTTATCATTGACCTACTTTCAGATTCTAATTATCTTTTCTTTTTACGGTTTTGCTTGGCCACTCTAGTGCTCTTCGTTTATTGCACGAGAGTTTAAAAAAGCGTGATTTATTATTTCAAAAACTACGCCTCAGGTTGGTATTTACTTATTGTAATGGTATTAAATTCAAGAAAAAAGTTTATTTTAATACCATATTTTTCATTTTACCTCTTGGTGCTTCTGAATTTCTGATTTAGTTGTAATGCAAATATTATTATATCTGAATTTTATTCTTATCGATATCTATTAAACTCCCTTATGGTAATATAATAAATTTTATCACATTTTTGATGAATTATTGCAGTAAGATGGGATTATTTTAAAGAAGAGTTACTTTAGAATTTGATGTGATATGTAGATCAGTTTAGAATATGTTACATGTGATCAATAATCATCATCATCATTAATAAACATTGGGTTTTTTATAAATCATTTGTATTTTACCTGCTATGATAATATGGATAACGTTATACCAAAAAGAAACCAAGCGACATTTTTAAAAATTTGTTGCCAAAAACTTGGATCTTTTTCATTATTCTTTACATATTTAAGATATACAATAATTGAGTTTATTTAATTCGAAATGCATTTACCAATAATAACAATAATTATGTTATCTCTGTTGTATTGTTCTGTTGCCTTCTTTTCAAAGTCCACAGTTCGTCCAAATCCGTCCATATCATTTTCGAAGTTGCTTAATTGAAGGTTTTCATAGAAGCTTCTAACGTCTGCTGGAACAAGTGATATTAAATTGTTAATATCAGCAAGTTTTTTGTCTTATATATCCTCTTGGATACAATATTTTCAATTTTGGCACAATAAAACACAACTCTGAAGGCTTTCTTCTTCTCAACTGTTTCTTTAAATTTATCTCTTTATATTCTTCTTCATGTATGTACTTCAAAAATATATAATATGGATTATCCTTACTAATTTTTATTACCTTTGCCTTCAGTCAGCTAATTTTTTTCGTCGTTTAAATCGATCTTTCGATTTACAATGTATCTTCCCATGTCCTCTGTACTTAGAAAATTATCTTTTTTCATTTCACATACAATGCTTTTTCTAGAACAATTTGTGAAGATTTGCTTATACTCATTCAAAGTATATACTCTGATCTGATATTTTAGGGCTCTCTAGGCTGAATTAAACATGTTTTATTGATTTATGAGATCCTAAAACAGCTTTAAACATTAATATAATCTTAATGTTTCTATTCTGCCCGCCAAATGAGTCAAACCATACGACTAATTCCTTTATAGCAAGAGGCAAATGTCCCCCAATAAATTTCTTAAGGCAAGAACCAACATATTGTGCCCCTTTTGCCTCTTTTGGCAATTCCCTCTTTTCACAAGAAAAATATGGTGTGTTAGTAGACCCAATATGTATCCATTCATTGTAAAATGACAACTGCCTTTTACAATACACAATGGTTGTTGATATTTTGGACAGGCCTATTACTTTCTGCATGTCATAAGTTATCACTTCAAATGTTGGATACTTGGTGATTTTTCCATATCCTCTTTCATCATTTTTCGAGTTACTTCCGCAGTCAGTAGATGTTCGTTATGTACGTAAGTGTATTGTGTTTTTGTTTCATCGTTCGCTAGATTTATAATTTTAATTATGAAATTCATCACATATGTAACAGGTGTCTGTGTGTCTGTTTTCGGTGGTTTTCTTCTTAGAATAAAGTGTTAATAGATTTTTTTTATAACTTGAATATGCCACGTTTGGTTTGGATTCGTCTGAGTTTTCGTCCAAAAATAATGTATTCATTTTATGTAGTGTTAAATCCGAAGCTAAAAACTTAAACTATGTTTTACTTTGCGAGTAATAGGAAATGTATGTGGGGAATTTTCCCATATGATATGATATGATACTTTGCTACATTTATAGTTCCTTAAGACAAAAGTTTACTGACTCTAGCACCTGATTTTCCTCTCTCGTCTATAAGGTTTCCCATCGAAATCTTTTTTAGAGCTGTATCGAATTTTGAGTTGATATTTGGAAAGTTTAAATATTGATATTCCTGCAAACAGTTTTGTTACTAAGTTGATAAGGGTGAATCATTTTTCTTGTATTAGTTTCCTCCCGATTTGTCTTTCTCTTGATACCTTGTTGTTTTATTGTATCGCAGATAAATGCTGTTTGAGTGTTGTACGATAGCAGTTGCCAAAATTTAGAAAATCCTTTTTTGTCGCTCGGAAACCGGATATTTTGCATTACATGTTAGTTGTTACATGCAATTGCAGTAGAAATCAATTAATGTTTTTGGCGCAACAAGTTTACCTTTTACTGTATATTGTCTTTTGTTTGAATTTTTTAATAGTTTTCGTGTTTTAAATCTCTGACTAGGAAATTTTCTTTCTTCCATCAATTTTTCGTTTTTCTGTTAGATCACATTACTGTTACTTGCTGATTTGCGGATTAAATTCACTGCCTGAATCTTCAAGAAACCAGAGTTTCAGAAACAACCAAACGACAAGTTCATAAATATCTAAAAGGAAATTGTCTGTCGGTTCGTTTTCGATGAACTAGATATCTGTATTTTGTAAATTGTCGCTTTGTCCTTTTATCAACAGAGGTCGCCAGATTCCATCTAGCGGTGGTATCTTTTTGGGATTACTAAAACAACGTAAAATTTATTTCAAGTTATTGTTTAGCTTGGTGCCAATAACTTCAAAAATTAGATATTGTCGCTTGTTTCCTTTTGAATAATATCCAATTAATAAATTTTATTACATTTCATTGATATATTCTATACATCAAGGTTAAACCATCAAGGTATAAGAAAGAGTTTTCCAATAAGAGTGTCACAACTTTCAAACATAATAGCGGCAACACTTTTTGAAATGAAAATGTCACTCATAGACTTCTGTATTCAGTATATTGTGCCAATTTACCATGGAAAGATAAACGGTTCAACAACATAATATTCCCACGAAGGGCTCTTCTGGCTTAATGGGTTTGTGAACAAGCATAACTGGCCGATGAAAATCCTCAAGTGATTCAGGAGTTCTCTTCATCTCTTCATCCTCAGAAACTGACTATTTGGTGCAGTTTTTGGGCAGATGAAGACGATGATGGAAATCGTGTTACTGTTAAATGTGCTATAGAAATATGCTAACAGAATAGATTTGGCTTAAACTGATATATGTGGATATAAGCAATATTTTCTTGCAACAACAATGGAATTTTTGCAAAAACAGTTTATGTGTTAATTAGCGAAATGGTAATATCAACTAGCCACCAAGATAATGCGATCTCATGCCTTTGTATTATTTTTTGTGGTGGTTATGTTAAATCTGTGGATTACAGAAATAAACTCCACAAAATATACCACGAGATATGTGTTAAAAAGTAATCCAAAATTGGCTCTCCAGAAAGCACCAGCCAAAATCGTGGTAACATTTGAATGACATTATTTACATAGTTTTCACCATTTACATTCACCTTAAATAGTTTCACAAAAAAAATCGGGTGGTGCCAAGCCTAGTGACCTTGCCGGCTATTCGATCGCTGCTCGTTTCTAACGTTAATGTTATAGTGTGCTGGTGCACCATCTTGCTGTAATCATATTTCCTGGTTTTGGTTAATTAAATTTGGAAACAGACGCAAAAGTTGAGGGATGATATTTTCTTTCAAGAGATTTAAATACTTCTTATCTGCTGTCAAGTTGCCATCAATAAAAAAAGGTCCTATAGTATTCGTGCCACTCAATCCCATCCAAATATTTAGCTTTTGATGATACTGTGTATGCTGATACTTCTTCATCCAGTGCAAATTAGTATCAGCCCAACATATACAGTTGTGTCTGTTAACATGACTGATATGAAACAATATTTGGATTGGTATTTCCATCAAAACTTCGCAAAACTCAACTCTCAACGAAAAGATCTTCGGGGTGCATCCTGTGGCGAAAATCACCCCGCCAATTATAAGGGCTGTAAAATTTTTAAAGAACTTCAACAAAGAAACTTTCCCTCTCTTAGACCTAAAATCCAACAAGGCCAACAAAACAATAATACCCATATTGCTGATAATAAAGTGAGAGAAGTTACTTCTTTCGTTACTTTGCTTCAGTCACTAATGGACTCAAATCGTCTAATAGTAACCTTGATGTTGCAGCTGCAAACCCTAACCAATCGGAAGAAAAGATTAACAGACTAGAGAAATTAGTCGAGCAAATGGTGCAACGAATGGATACAATGATGAATGTTGTGCCTAAATTGCTTGATTAACTCAATTAACGTTCATGCATTTAAAAATAGCCCTTTGGAACGCTAATGGCCTAGTTAACCATGGCCCCGAAATGTCAGTTTTCCTTAGAAAACATAACATTGACGTGATGTTGATCTCTGAATCGCATTATACCAATCGAAGCTATTTAAGAATTCAAAACTATATAATATATAACACTCAACATCCGGATGGTACAGCCCATGGTGGTAGTGCAATAATAATTAAAAAAACAATTAAACATCATGAAGCACTCAAGTTCCAGACAGCACATATTCAGGCAATTAATGTAGTAATAACAAATAAGAGAGGTCCAATAACTTTATCTGCGCTTTATTGTCCTCCACGTCACAATTTGAAAGAAGAGCACTATGCTGAGTACTTTTCCACATTAGGCAGTAGATTCCTGGCTGATGGTGATTACAATGCCCAAACACTTCAGATGGGGATCAAGGTTAATAACTACTAAAGGCCGAGAGCTCATATAATATATCGACATAAATAATCTAAACACTTTGTCTATTGGTACGCCGACATACTGGCCTAGTGATAGAAACAAACTACCATACACTATTGACTTCTGTATTACTAAAAGTATTCCTACTAGCAATTATCTAGGAGAACAAAGCCTCGATCTTTCTTCGGATCATTCTCCCACAATAGTAACAGTCAGTTCAAACATCATCAGTGTACAAAAACCAGCCGTACTCACTAATAAAAAAACGAACTGGGATTTGTTTAAACACTTGCTTGATGAAAGAATACATACTGATATCCTGTTAAAATTTCCTGAAAACATAGACAAGGCTGTAGAAGATCTAACTATTACAATACAACAAGCCGCCTGGGATGTAACTCCTGAAATAAATAGTCAAATCCAGAAGCAGAATTGCTCGCTAATAGCAAAACATGCAACTGCCAAAAAACGAAGACTACGCAAAAGGTGGATGACAATTAGAGCCCAGTAGACAAGACAAGATTTAACAGAGCAGTGAAAGAGGTAAAAAATTGCTCAGTTATTAAAAAAAATGAGGCAATTCAAAATTACCTTGAAAGTCTTACTTCCACTGAAGCTACTGATTACTCTCTGTGGAAAGCTACAATAAAAATCAATAAAACACAAGAGAGCATACCACCAATAAGAAAACAGAATGGAACTTGGGCGAGAACAGATAACAGATAAGGGTGAAATTTTTTGCAATACATCTAGCTAATGTTTTTCAGCCATTTTCAATGAAAACTTTAGGAAAAGAAGAGGAAGAAATAACTTCATACCTTGAAACACCATTCCAAATGGCACTTCCCATTAAAGCCATAAAAATTAGTGAAATTAAGGCTATGATTCACAGAAACCTCAACTCAAAGAAAAGTCCAGGATTTGACCTTATAACTTGGCAAGTCGTTAAACAATTACCGGAAAAAGCATTAGTTGTCCTTACACAAATTTATAATGCAATACTTAGAGTCGGCCATTTTCCATTACAGTGGAAAGTAGGACAAATCATATTGATTCCAAAACCTGGCAAACCGACGGAGGAAGCATCATCATATAGACCCATTACACTTTTGCCTGTCTAATCAAAGGTTTTTGAGAAATTGTTCCTAAAGAGACTGAAGACACGCAACAATCGAACAAGTGCACAGGCTAGTGAAAATTATTAATAACGCCTATGAAGATAAAAAGTACTGCTCGGCTGCATTCTTGGATCTTACACAAGCCTTTGATAGAGTATGGCATTCAGGCTTACTATACAAACTTAAATCAAAACTTCCTACACCATACTATCAGGTACTGTTATCATACTTGACGAATAGATACTTCGCTGTCAAATATAAAGGAGAAATAACTAACATAGATCCGATAAAATCAAGAGTACCTCAAGGTAGTGTCTTGGGTCCCATACTTTTTCAAATATTCACTGCTGACCTACCAACTACGCCAAGCACGTCTATAGCCACCTTTGCAGATGATACCACAGTTATGACAATAAGCAGAGTACCACGATATGCATCTGAGAAGCTTCAGGAAGCTCTTGATGGGATAGAAGAATTGATAAAAAAAATGGCGTCTAAAAATCAATGAGGTAAAATCTCAGCAAGTCACTTTTACCTTAAGGAAGGAGTCATGCCCGAGTGTAATACTTAATGGACATTAACTCCGCCAGGCCGAGTGTGCAAAATATTTTGGAATGAGACTTGACCGAAGACTAAACTGAAAACAACACATTTTTATGAAGAGGAAACAACTTGGCTTAAAGTTATCCAAACTCGACTGGTTAATAGGTAAAAAATCCAAATTATCGTTGGTTAATAAGTCAACCATCTACAAAGGGATCTTCAAACCCGTATGGAGTTATGGCATACAACTGTGGGGAACCGCGAATGAATCCAACATAGAAATACTTCAAATATTCCAGTCTAAAACCCTGAGAATAATTACTGATGCTCCTTGGTTCGTGACAAATCAAACTTTACACCGTGATTTAAAAATAAAGCCTGTGTTAGAAGAAGCCAATTCCGCGAGTGCGAAGTATCTATCGCGACTTGAAGTGCACCCCAACTCCCCTGCTGTCAGCCTCCTGGATAATAGCCAAAAGCCGCAGAGACTGAAACGCTGTGATCCTTTAGAGATAAGCTATAGAATTTAAGATATAATTAAGATATTCCATTATTCTAGTTATAAAGAACCTAAGTTCCTGTATATGTTAGACCTTTAATATAAGCGCCATAACCTCTGATGCTTGGCAATTCTTTGCCTTGTCCTTAATGTAGTAACTGTTGCTTATTACCTTTGGGTCGATTGCAAATATATGGGAGATTAAAAAAAAATCTTCACTTAATTGTAGTAATTATATTTTGTAAGGATACAAATATTTTCTTATTATATTTTAGACTGAGCGTCTACACGTGTTATGATTTGAAGCTAATTGTTGCATGGAAACCTTACCATTGTCTATTAAAACATTCAACGAATTTTCATCATAAGTTTTTGTTTTTTGTCTTCCTAATTTTAAACGAATTTTAATGCTGCCTGTATCATTAAATGTTTTCACCATTTTTAACACTGTTGACTTAGTGATATTTTTATTCGGATGTACTCTATAAACTTCAGCATAAGTGCGTTTTCTGTCACCGTATCCAACAATTATTAGTATTTCAATGGTTTCTCTTTCAGTTAACTACATATTAATTTCATATAAAAATTGGCATTAACAAAATGACAAAATTCACAAAATGGCATTAACAATTGTCAAGTGTAATCAGACACTTTATCATCCACAGTTTAATAGCCTACTAAATGATAAACTTTATTTACCCTAAAACCAAAACACCTTTTAGCCATTTTTATAAAACTATTTTGAACAAAAAACATATAATATTTAGATCGTTGATTTCAGAAAAAAAATGTTCTTTCCAATGATGCCAAATTCAAGTACTGTTATCATTTAAAAAAATCAAGTTAGTCTTGAATTGCAAATATGCTACAAAAAATATGATGAAAAAAAATGAAAATATACCCTAAAAGTGGTAAACATATCCTGATGTTTGTATACAAAATTACATTAAGACATCTCAGTATTTTTCCATGTGTGTCTATTTTCGAACTAAATCAATCTATTAATTTTCTTATAATAATTGTAAAAATTAAATGAAGGATTTTGCGCTGCAACTTATGTAGCTGTAACCCCCTATAAATATTTTTTTAATCACAATAATACTTTTTAATGGCATCTCATAAGACAAGCCCCAGCCTTTTTAATTTACCGTATCTTCATTTGGGGGTCTATTAAACCATTATCTTATATTGTAAATTCAATTTATATGTTGCAGCCGCTTTTGGACCCCCTAATCCTAATGCATTACTTGTACTTGTCACTTCATTGCTATATTACATCCATCATTTATTATTTCCTTTCTATTACAACTTTGTCCTGCATCTAATTAATTTACAAGAATATAATGAAAGTAAGAATAGGAAAAACATTTACTATTAAATATTATAGAAATTTACCAAATAAAACTATCTTTTCTCAAGAAATACCCTACAATAAAATTCACCTGTTATATTCTGCCATTTCAAAAATATACTGATAAGATACACATGATATATAACTTTATTAGATATATATGTTAACCATAAACAATTTATGATATTTAGTTATGGAGTGACGTCATGGTCCAACTGGCAGGATTTCTAAATTATTATTCATGATTATTTATGATTATGAGTAATGATTCAAATTATCTAAAAATAATTTTAATTAAAATTGTTATTTAGATATGTTAGCTTCAAATGAATCTCGATTACTCTATACATGTATACAGGGTGTAAGGGAAATAACTTTCATAAATTTAATTAACGATTATTCACATCAGTTGTAAACACACATCAACGAGGTGGGTCAAAAACCTATGCGGGGGAGCTTTCCGGGAAAGAAAATTGTAATGTTATTAAATCATCAATCGAAAAGCTTTGATACGAATTATCATTTTGAGCAAATATATGTTGAAGCATATTTGGCAAATATTAATTAGATATTATATATTATAATTATAATTATAATATATAATATCTAATTAATATTATAATATTATATTATACATATTATAATTGTCAGAAAAAAAATCAAGTTCTAATCTGTTTTCCGCTGAAATGGTTGTATTTTTGATAAATGTTTTAAGGAAACTTTGTGTTTAAGAAAATGTGAACAACCGTTGGTTAAATTTATGAAATTTATTTCCTCTACACCCCATATATTTAAAATTCTAGGATCAAAATATAGCCTGTAATATTATTTATAATCCTATTTTTCTAATATTTGAATGACTGCAAAGTGATATAATTGATTCATCAACTTCCTCATCAGATGTTAATTGCCGTTCGCAAAAATTTTTCTGAGGTTGTCGAATAGTTAGAAATCGCATATTGCTAACTCTAAAGAATAGATGTAAATTCAGGTTCAAGAATTAGTAGAGAATTTCCTCGATGATATGGTATTTCTCTAGTTCTAACTTGCATGTTAAAGACTTAAATGGTGCTAAGCTATTGAAGCACCGTACAATGGATTACATCTAACTTATTCTGCAAGTCCTAGTGTATATTTTATATTTACTATTAATGATTTGTTATTAACGTTTGATTCAGTTTTTAAGTCTGCAACAACAAATTTGTAGTTACATGTATATACATTCACCAAACCTAATAAATAATGTATACATATAAATATGTATAGAAATTGAATTTCGTGTTAAGAACTATCTTCTAATACATCTAAAGCGGAAATTTAATAAAGATGATTAACAATTGTTTCAATAAAGAATAAACAATTGTTTTAATATATAGATTAACAAGGACGAAATAAGTAATGTAGTGATGTATATCTGTTATAGTTAAATGGTATAAAAAGATAATATATAATAGATATATGTTAACATCAGAGATGAATCAAGAGTGAGTGAATGGATGAATAGAAACAAATTTTAGCGTTGGTGGCATTCAATAAGTTTCACAAAAACAAAAGATGACTTGACATTTAGACCAACAATATTCCAACTTTAAATACCCTACGTATAATATGATTTGTTCACCTCTGCACAATTAACGATTGTCTCAGCTTTGACTGTGATTGTCTCATTTCTTCAAGTTTGGGAAGAAAAAGTAATCGCTGGAAAGCAATTTCAGTGAATACGGTGCATATGGAAACACTTTGAAGCATATGTCAAGGAGTTTTGCAGTATCAATCCGAGACGTGTATGATAGTGCATTATCGTAATAAAAAAGTCCTTTATTTTTGCCCAGATTGGGAATACTTCCCGGTGATGGTCCTGCCCATTACGAGGTAGTTTATGAGTGCCACATCCCGAGCATTCCAGATAACCATAACTATAACTTTTCCTGCAGATTGAACAGTCTTTATTTAGCGCACCTGCCATCGTGCCTATCTTTTCACATGGTTCCTCACACTGTTAGGACTATTGCTTCGTCTCTGCTGTGCAAACATCGTGTAAAATGTAGTGGGTATAGTCAATGAATATGTTTATAGTATCGGCAAGCTCGCATACCTTTATTCGGTGACCATTAGACACGAACTTGTGGATTTTTCGGACGATTTTGTACGTCGTAGTACTTTTTAGGCATCCCGACAGATTATCATCTTCAATGAATGCATGTTTTTCCTCGCATCTGAAACTTTAGTGCACGTCATTTTTTGTGAAACATCTTCAAGAGATTGATTTGTTATATCATCGAGTTGTTTTGTTTTCCTGCCATCCGCAAAGACTCTTCTTAAATGTGAGGTAGAAGGCATATCGAACACAATCACCAACTTTATTGTGTTTCTAATTGGATAAAAATAGAACTTTTGCTGGTAATAGTTAAAATATACGATATTCCTATTATGGACTATAAACCCGTTACATTAGTATCAATTTTTCAGGCAATATTCCCCATGTTTCACAATAAAGCTCAAGGTATCTATTTAGTTTCTCTCAATACTTTTAACAGAGCAATTCTAGACTTATTGTATTTTTCAAAATCCATTATACATAAATATGCTTTAAGACATCCATGAATTTTAAGTTGATTATAAATCTTAGTTGAGATGATTTTTGGAATTTTATTTTTAAAGAGTATATATTATTAATTTTCAGTTCTAAACAGTAACCCAAAGTATAACGATATATAATAATAAAGTAACAAAAAGAAAAGATGGTTGTGGTTACTTAATATTTGTGTAGTTAGAAATCAAATAACCTTAAAAATAAGTTTTGTTGAGAATATTATCGCGATATAAATAGTATACTACATTTCAAACTACAAATACAAACTAAATTATTACTACCGATTATTATAAAAGAAAGATATTTATTTTATGAGACTGGGGTGAAATGAGTCGCATACAGACAGCGGAAGTATGTAAATGTCCTTGAATCATGAGAACGCCTAACTACATTCTACAAAAAGGGATTGAAAAAGTCATTTATAATGAATTGTTCCATAAGTTCCCGCCCTTTTTATAATTCTTTTTTTTTCCCCATTTTTACTTTGTTTAGCCCAATGTATATATGCATTCGAAAGCCATTTTCTTACTGCTAATCTATTGGCATCAATTTTCTGAAAAACTTAACTTCAGTTAACTGTTTAAGCTTTTGAAATGGAAACTCCAGTCAAAAAGCTACAGCCGCAATTCGAGGTATTTGCGCCGTATATGGAAAGGACGTTATAGATGATGGACTGCTTGAGATTGGTTTACCAAGTTTAAAAATGGCAAATTCGACCTGAACGATACGCCCCGCTTTAGTCGATTTTCCGACTTCGATGAGGACCACCTTAAAGCGCTTTTGAAAGAGTCAAACATGCCGAGAATTGGCTGAGAAGATAGACTGCGGCCTTGCGCCAATTTTCCGAAGTGTTGAATCTATGGGAATTACTCAAAAACTCGGAGCTTGGGTACTACGTAAACTAACCGACGAGAACAAGGAATATTGCTGCAACAAAGCTGTTAAAAATCTCGCCCGATACCGAGCAACACTCGGCCACAAGCAACGATTCTTGTACAGAATAGTCACGGGAGATGAGAAACAATGTCTCTACGTCAATATGAAGCAAAGAAAGGTTTGTATCTTCATTCATCCACCAGATTTCTATCCCAAAAAGACCATGACCTGCGTTTGGTGGTAATGGGAAATGCTGGAAAAGAATTAGACGGCCGACAAGGAACGCTACCTGGCCCAGTTGTACCATGTAAATCGGGTATGTAATTCAAATGATTTGACACTGTAACAGTAAAATGCGGTGGTGCTCCATCTTGCATGAACCACATGTCTTTTCTAAAGTTTAAAGGTATATGGTCCAAAAGGTCTAATAAATCATTATCTAAAAACCGTACAATTGATCTCCATTTAGTCTTTGCGATATTAGAATTGTCGATAATGCCGCACTAAATGCTAATTGAAAATTCGTGCTAGAAATGCCGCTCTCTTGGAAGGTGTGGATTTTCCAGGGCGTAATAATGATTATTTCGCCAGTTAAAAATTCCGCGTCTGGTAAAAATTGCCTCGTCAGTAAGCAATATCTTTTTTGCAGGAACATGGGGTCCTCGTTTTTTTTATGTAATATATCGTGACAAAATTCTGATCTAGCTGGCAAATCTTGTGGCAATAAATTTTGAACAGGTGAAAAATTGTACGAAAACTTTTTTTTATGGAGAACGGTTGATTTGCTAATTCCTGTAGATGCCTCCAAACGCCTAGTGCTTAGTTCGGGATTTTCCGCGATACTAACAAAAATGTCTTCTTCTTGTTCTACCATTATACGTTTCGATCGCCCACCAAGATTGTTATAATAACGAACCTTTTTCGCCTGATTGAACATTATTTGAAACAATTATCGATCTGGGATGATTCTGGTTGGATAGAACTCTTCATACCTTCTAACTGCAGTGTGACTATTGTAATTTACTTGTGTATAAACGCAGAGCATCTCTCTTAAATCACGGCTAGGAAACTGATTAACTCAAGGCATTTTTTACATATTACTTAATACCAACTGAAGATTGGAGAAACTTGTTTCCACCTACGTTTAATAGGAGAGATAGAAAACAATGTACACAAAACATTTGTACACAACATTCAAGGCACACTTTGTGAATTGCATATTTTTCAGCCATCGACAAGATGTGCAATGGAATATTCGAACACGAATATCTCGCAAACGACCTGAGATATCGATATTCACCAAGGGTAGATTTTTTAAGTGAAAATTATAACTCTTCTCTATTTTAAAATCAAAATATTCCCAGCTTTATAGGGTAAAAATATGAGCGAGTTAATTCCTCACAAAGTAGGTAGTAAGCGCGCTCTAGGAACTAGGCTCAAAATAGTACCAAATTCTTCAACCATTTTTAAATTCTTAAAAATCTTAATTTTTCGAAAATTTAGTTTCACTTTCAACACCCTCCATATTTTTAACGACTAACATTTGCCGACACATTTATTGACTAAATTCTCTTATTTTGATATCTATTATCACCAGTTGCTCTATGGCGGATAAGTTATTGGATACCCTGTATATCCAATATAGCATATTGTTGATGGGACCGCCTGGGCTTAGCTTACAGATTATGCTTCTTTTCTCATTATATTCGACTACTTGCTTACTATTTTGCTAATATTTCGGCTACAGCGGCTTCGATATTAGCTGAGGGTTAATGAATCGTTATATACATTTTTTCTTTAACCGGAATGGGAAATTTCACCAAAGACAAATCGCACGATTTTGGTGGCCAATTTTTATCTCTCAATTATTCGAAATTACGATCATGAAATTCTTTCACCATTTACATAGCATTGTTTTATTAAAAATATAAATAAACTGTGTTAATAAGTTCCATCTCATAGCTCAAAAAATGTGTTGTATTTTTACAGCGCATACCAGTAACTGAAATTGGCTATCAAATTTTATAATTGAAAAAGTACTACCAATTCCTACCGGCCCTTCCTGGCTTCATTGACTTGGTTCAAGTCGTGAAGATTCATTATTCAAGAAAATCTTTCAGGTTTTTAAAACCGAATCTGCAACGTACGACCCTGCTGGTGGTTAGTCTCCCCTGCTTTTAAGTCAGTGGAATTTTATGTGTGTAGGTCTTTCATCTAGACCTACAGTGTCATATGACGGTGGACAGATCCTATTGTTGATAAACTTACTTATGAACAACTCACTGCGACTATATTTTCTTCAGAACGAGCAGAGCGTACGCATTTTGGAAGTTTGGTCTCTTGTAGTGAACTGGAAACTATTTGAATTGTTTTATGAATATAATTTTATAATTATTCAATAATAATTAATTTGTTCCCGATTGTTCGGATTTTGCGACTCATAATCCTTGAACTAAATTTCATGATTCGTTCACAATCTGCAATTTTGTAGTTAATAGGCGACATCTGTCAGCTCATTTATAGATGACAGCTATCAAATATAATCCTTAAATGCTTTAGAGTAAATTAAAGTTGAATTTTCACAAGGCTTATTTCTGTGTTTTTTAGATTAATGTCAAAATAATCACAATAATGAATACTATCAATAAAATAATAGGATAATAATTCTTTAATCACAAAATGATAGATATACTGATGACATAAACTGTATAAGTTAAAGGCATACAAATGTATTACTGTTCAAAGCAGTATCATGCAACAATGCATTTTTGAAAACGAATTTTCGATAGATCGAAAGGGTCACGTAACTCATTTTCCGAAATGGAAACAAAACACTATTTTATGTGGGAATCGATTTCTTCAAAATTGAAACGACAACCGTGTAAAATTTGAAATTAAAGAATAATCAGAAATTTTACATCGAGAGATGAATTGATAATTTTTAGTATTTAATAATTCTGAGGTAATTTTCCCTTCCTCGAATTTATAGTTAACGCAAAAGTATTGAAAGATGCATTGTCATGATAGAGTTGAAGATTACGTTGTTGTGAATCAAAGACAAGCACAGTTTTACTAGGTTTGTCACGCTATCAACTTATTTTTACTTCAACTGTCAAGCTATTATTTTATTTAGGCGCCTTTTTTTCGCGATATTTGTGACAGTTTGGGTTTGGCTAATGTGTAATGCAAACTTGCAAGTTTTATTATATATAAATACACGTTAAAGGAACGCAATGAAATTGACATTGAAAATTATTGTTTAATTTACTTTAAAAAAATAATTTAATTACACAAGTCGACAAATTTAAACTTTTTTGAGGTAATATTCATGAAAATAGGGGTATATGAACTATTTTGTAGCCCTAAATCCGAAAATCATAAGCTAATTAGTGTAACACGTACAGTTTTCTTCTTACAGGGGAGTTGGTGATGGGAAATAAAAAGAAGACGACATATTTTTACAATTTAATATTTATTTAGAATAAACATGTAAAACGTTGCGAATGTTAAATCTATGCGATTTTTTTATGTTTTGTTGTAGTTTTTGTTTTGACAAGCCCAGGTCACGTACCAAATCATTTAATTCATTCTGAGGTTCACTGGTAGTTGTTAAAAATGTTGAGACACAACTGGTGTTCTCAGGAAGTTGTGGATTAGATTTTAATAAAGAATTAGAATCACCGGAAAATAAGTTGTGCATCTTTAAAGACGCAATTGGTACCGGTAATTCTAGGCTATGAGGAACTGGCCTAATTGCAGAAGACAAATTTGGATATATTGAATTTTGTTCCTTTGCTTTCTTGAAATCCCTTCTGTTTTAGTGATACAAAAGTATCAATCACTTACATTCTCCGTAGGTACTCTCCACACCATAAGAATAACAAACAAAATTTACGTGACAACTTACACATCAAACTTAAGGAGCCCAACTTTTATCTTGATCTCCAATTTGGCACTTAAAATATAAAATTATTGATAGATTTGTTCGTTAGTTTCTGATAGTTAATTTTTAAACCCAATACAATATTTTTTTTACTTTGTTATCTATCACATTTATTTTTGAACTTTACTTAGTAGTGTTTGATAATGTAACATTGTTTTACAAAACTATAGTCACACAAAGTTAAAAAATAAAAGGCTAGATAGCAAAGTAAAAAAATTGTTTTATTCGGTTTAAAATCTAAAAGATAGGCTTTTTTGACTTCCTCGGATATAGATCTAGCTTGTGACTAAAATAAATCGTCCGCAAATATTTTATAACAAAACTTATCCACTGCATTTTTACAAAATCGACGACTAGTACTTGCCATTTTATATAAAATCGACTTAAATACTTGACTGTACTGTAAACGAGACAGAAACAAACTAAACTATAGAAAACAATAAAACTGCCCTTAAAGGTTCGTAGAATACTGTGGAAATACCCCCTCTACGGTGTTGTGGTCATTCCTACATTGTTCAGTCGAAAGTCAGGTATAAATAATTTCAATGAGCCGATGATATTAAGGAGAAGTAAATACTTAAAAATGAAACGTGCTAGGCCATTTCTGTAAAAAGGTGTTTAAATAACTACCTAAATGAAACACAAAAAGAGCATTCTCATCAATGTTACAAAAATCATGTCGATCTGTGAGAGCCTTAACCTCCTTCATCCTTCGCCTCCAATCCGATCAATCTCCAGCAGCCCCTTGCCAGTATTTGATGTGCAGTAGTTCTTCAGTATCATTTTTTATAGTGTCCTGACATCGCTTTGGTTTGGTTTTCCTTGGTGTTCAGTTTTCTGGTATTCTCGCCTCGTGTTCCATCAATCTGAGTCGTTGAACCATCACATAGTAGACAGTATCTAGATTCCTGATTTTTCTAATTCCATTGCCATGCACAGTACTAACAATTTTTCTCGGTATTCTTCTTTCAGGCCTGCAAGTATCTCTTCTGTTTTCTACGCGAGGTCCACGTCTCGCAGCCATAAGTGACTACTGCCAAATGTGTATTTTATGGATTCTAAATTGTGTATTCGTTTGAACACGTTTAGATCTTGAGAGAATGCACGGAAAAAATAACTCTGTTACCCTTCATAGTATGATGTGTGATGTTGTTTTAGGTTAGTTTGCTTCCTAGTTACGTAAATTCAGTTATTATTATTCAGTTCTGCTCCCTTCTTGGAATTCTTACTTTATTTCATTCGGTATCTATATTTCCTATTCAATATTTTTTTATAATTTTTTCAATAGGGTTATTATGTTTAGGTTATCTGCATATCCCACGATCTGTTTTTCTTTATTTATCATTATTCGATTTACATCCATGTGTACTTCGTTGATGACATTGATGGTGAACTGGTACCAATTGACCACATTATCGCAAAACTTTTCTGATCTCAAATTTTACCGTGGTGTGTTGCTGGATTTTTACTTCTGCCTTGGAATTAAGTATCTGTATCCGGGTTAATCTAATGAGCTTAGATTCCCATTTCTTCCATGGCCTCGTACACTACTGCTCTTTTTATACAGTCGTATGCCTGCTGAATATCTGTAAACATCTAGAATAAAGGATTAGCAATACGATCAAATTCGTCATTGTTTGACGGACTATGAATAATTGATCTATTGTTGAGCGTCCCTTTTTAAACCATACTTGATATTCGCAATATAGCTTTTTCCATATCTGGTACTATTTTCTGCCATCCTATGTTTGTTAGATCTTTATAAGTTGTGCAAAGTAATGAAATGGCACGATAGCACAGGTGGACATGATTTTTCTAACATTGATGAGAATGCTCTTTTTACGTTTTAGTTAGGTAGTTATTAATATTATCTTTTCACAGAAATGGCCTAGCACGTCCCACTTTCATGTATTTGCTTCTCTTCTATACCACGGGGTTGTTGAAATTATTTTTACCAGACTTTGGACTGGACAATGTAGGAATTATTACAAGAACATAGGGGGGTATTTCCACAATATTCTACGAACTTTTAAGGGCAGTTTTATTGTTTTCTACAGTTTATTTTGTTTTTGTCTCGTTTACAGTACAGTCAAGAGTTTAAGTCGATTTTATATAAAATGGCAAGTCCTAGTCATCGATTTTGCAAAAATCCAGCGAATAAGTGTTGTTATATATGCGATCGATTTCACAAGCTAGATCCATCTCCGAGGAAGTAAAAAAAACTATCTTTTATATTTTAAGTGCTAAATTGAAGATTAAGATAAAAGTTGAGCTCCTCATGTTTGCTATGTGAGTTATCACGTAAATTTAGTGCAGTGGGTGCGTTTGTTGTTTTTATGGTTATTTATGGAACGGATTTCAAAAAAGCAAAGGAACAAAATTCAGTATCCAAATTTGCCTTCCGCACTTAGGCCAGACAGGTATATTCTTAGGCCTTCAAGGGAGTTTTACAAAGTATTGCTGTTTTTTGTGTCTTTGGAACAGTAGGGCAACAAAATTACAAATTACAAAAATTACAGTTTGAGGAAAAAATTGGCCTCATAGAACTTCTTTTGAACCTGATACTTTAAACATAAAATATGCCCCCCTTGTTAACCCAAAAAAGGGCCTGCTTCCGCCTTTCCATATTAAGCTTGGACTAATAAAAAACTTTGTCAAAGCCATCGACAAAGAAAGTAATGGTTTCAAGTACCAAGAGAAATATTTCGTCAATTATGTGATACAAAACTAAAAGAAGGCATACTTATTGGACCTCAAGTAAGGAAGCTTCTAGGTGATTTCTGTTTTTAAGAAACATTTAATGAAAAGGAATTAGCAGTTTGGAAGTGTTTTGTAAGTGGAGTGAAAGGATTTCTAGACAACAAGAAAGATAAAAACTATAAAAACCTCATATATGAACTCTTGAAAGCTTATGAAATACTAGGGTGTCGCATGTCTTTAAACATGCATTTTTTTATATTCCCATTTGGATTTTTTCTGGAAAATTTGGGTGCAGTAAGTGTCGAACAAGGAGAGAGGTTTCACCAGGATATCACGACTATGGAAGCAAAATACCAGAGGTGCTGGAACCCTTCTATGTTGGACGACTATGCTGGTTTTTAAAAAGAGATGATATTACAGAACATAAAAGAAAAAAGTGAAAGTTTTTGTAGATGTATGATATTTCATGTAATATATTTTTTATTCACATAATCCTCAATAATGTCTTTGCATAGGTTTAACACGTTTTACATGTTTATATTAAGTAAATATTAGATTTAAAAATAAGTCGTCTCCTTGTTTTCCCTTCACAGACCCCCTGTAACAAAAAAACTTACGTGTTACAGTAATTAGCTTATTATTTTTGAATTTAGGACTTTTCATATACACCTAGTTTCATCAATTTTACCTCAAATAAGTTTAAATTTGCTGACCTGTGTAGTTCTCACGTTTCAGTATATTTCCTTTCTTATGAATTAAGCATATTATCTGCTACCACTCTACCGACATCTGCTCATTACGATTTATCATTTATTCAACAAATTCAAGAATTCGAAATGTTTGAGAATACGTCTCGCATCAGAGGTCGAAGAACAATATGAAGCGCTAAAAAAATTGTACGTGTGGAGCATGGTACCGAGGAGTCTCCAGAAACGTCGATTCGACGACGTGATGCACAATTGGAACATTTTCTACACTGTTATTTTGAGAAGTGAATTGTACATGTTTCCCTGTGAGATTTAAATTGTTCAGGACTTGTTACCTCTAGACAATATTAAGCGATTAGAATACTATAATGCCATCATAAACCACTTCAATTAAATTGACATTTTTCATGCAAGATTATTAATGAGCGATGACGCTCATTTTCAATACAATAATTCATGCTCAAAAATAAATTAATGCTCAAAACATTATTGAACTTTTTGAAGACGATAGTGGAAATGCTGTTACACCCTACGATGAACGCCATAGACAAAGGATTACGCTATAGACAAACTTTTTGGTACCTCTATTGGAAGATCAATGAAATGAGAATATGTGGTTTCTGCAAGATAATGCCACAGCACATACCTCATATGACATAATGAACATTTTCCCTAGACATTTCATTTCTCAAACGGGTATTATAATTAAAATAATAACAGTTTATATAATGATTAATAGGGGCTTGTTTTCATCGAATCACAAAGTCCCATCGCCTTTCATATATATATATATATATATATATATATATATATATATATATATATATATATATATATATATATATATATATATATATATGAATATTGGCACATCATAATCAAAACATGAAACTAATGTGCAAAAAATTAGCCAAACTGAAAAAATCAAACTAGCCCTCGTATATGACACCATTAGACGTATGATTCAAATGAATCGACTAACAATAACATTATGGCATTTCAGTTCCAATGAAAATATTTTTGTTACAGCATAGTACATTTCGCAAGTTCTTACATAAATTGAAATAAATTATGGGAAATTACCCAGAAACTTTGCTGCAAGAATGTTACCAAAACTAGTACAAATGGAGCTGTAGAAATATATTACGGAGATAACGATCTTAATTGCTGCAGTCGAAGTGTTTCTTTTATGTAGAATAGAAAACCTTGTACGGATGTTGAATATGACTAATATTTATGAACAATAGGCAATATGTTCTTCGGCTAATACGGATAAAAATACCGAGACGTTTTACTTATCTGCGAACGAAAAGCTATTGTCTTAACATAATATCAATTGGTGGTTTATAACTTATGGTTATAAGTGTAATTAATTTTTAATACAATGCCTAGGCAGTGCATATGTAGTGCCAATAGTATTTGTTATATAACGGGTTTTTCTGAATTTCTACAGGAAATCGAAATCGATCATGTATTTGATGTCTTAGGATGTGTAACAGAGTTTCAGATTTACAGCCTGAACATAACGATTTAGTTGGAGATCTAAAACTACAAGGGGTACCTAGCCCTGACAAGAAAAAACATTTTTATGTGTAAAATTTATTTTATTTTTCAACGTAATCACCTTTCAGTTCGATACACTTATTCCAACGTTTTTCTATCTTTTACATCCCCTCTAAAAATACGATTGCCCAAACAGTTCAAAATAAGTGTTCGTTCTGGTGTGTTGTGATGAATTTATGTTTCGTCAACACTTATGAACTGACGCCAAAAATCATTCTGATTGCGTTTTAACATCGCTAAGCATTATTTTGAAGTTGGCACACGAGTATATTTATTGTCAATTGTGAGCAATCGTGGCACTTGCTGAAAGCTTTTTCATATCCAAATGAGTTGTTAAAATATTCTCAACCACTCTTTCACTCTTCGTCCGATCGTTTGTCACGATATCATGGATTTGTTCACTCATTTCTTAGATGGTAACCTCATTTCGACGACCTGGAAAGTACAGAGTTCCCATAAACATCGCTGAGTTCCGTTTTAATCTCATCATTTTATTTTCTTTTTCAAAAATAAATATTTTATCGCTGCTCGATATTCAATTTTTTTCATTGTTGTAAAATCACAAAAGCTGTTCTATTTAAATGGCTGCCATTCACAAACTAAACCACATAGCGACTTGACAGTTTGACAGTATTGGGAAAGGTTATATTTACGAAAAATATCAGTTTTTTAAAACTAGCAGCAATATCTCTGGCCTAGGCCAGGTGCTTATCATACAGCCCTCGTATCAAAATCACAGTCAGAACTTCTAGAATTCAGATTAAAAGGATGAAATCTTCTGCAAAGTGACGTAAACATTACTTCTACCAACACATTTATGTAATGGAAAAGCGATATCAAAGTAAATGGACCTTGAACCTTAGTTCCCCAGAAACAAAATACCATCGAAAAAACATCAACATCATTCTAAGGTGAGACTATGATTACGTCCATTGTAATAATTTGTTACAATGCAACAACAGTTTATCGTAAAAAATAATATGGGTGATAGATATAATATTAGGTTATTTTTTATTTTTAGGTCAAACTTTACATAAGATACATCATGTTTTATTCAAGTCACAGAAAAGAAACTCATTTTTGTTTAACAGAGTAATAAATGATTAAATCCCATATTAGTGGTCAGCCACTTATCTGTGATCTAATCTAATAATTCCATGATAATTCGAGAGAACTTTTCCAGAAATACATTGTCGTAGTGCAATTTAAGATCATAATCGAGATTTTCTTGAGATGTTGCAAACAATTGGTCCATTGACACGAACGTAGATGGTGCAAAACTAGATGTTCCATATCGTAGTACCAAAAATACTTAATTTTGGTCAAATGAAATCAGGTTTTCCTATACTAGGACAAATTAACTCTAATCGCATTATATAAACAATACCAGGAAAGTTCAAGAGGCTTTTACTTAGTCTATTAATTGCCATAACTTTTTGTGGATGCAACTTTGTAATTTTAATGAGGTTGAAATGGACTATCGTGAGTTATTTTGTTTGAATTAATGCACTTTGCTTTTTAAAAGATTTACTATTTAGTCAGAAATATGTAGATTGATATTTTTATGTTAGAGAAAAGTCATTAGCGAATTTTATAAACATATAGTGATCAGATATCTTACGTGAAATATATTATGCCAACTATATAAACGAAGTTTGACTTTAAGTTGATAAATGTAGAATTATCAAATAACCAAATCAGAGGAAAACAAATTCGTGTTGCAACGAAATTTTTAATTACATGAATGTTTTTTTCTTTGATCGAAAGAAAAAGTTGATTATCGGTAATTGATTCAAGTAGCTTATTTACCATTTTCCTCTGCCTGACTATCACCTATATCGGTAACTGTGGAATCATGGAACAATGACCACTTTTCAACAAAATGGCAGTGAGCACTTTACAACAATCAAGGGAATCAGAAAATTACAAGCACTGATGAATGTATTCAATTAAAACAGGTTTCTTGAGCGATGACATTCCTATCCAAAATAGAGGGAAAAAATCATCAACATTAATTTGTAGCGATTATTAACAATATGTTATTGACATTATTAACAATATTATTTTGAGTATTAAATATTTTTTACCTAAGTATACCTGTATACCTAATAACAGTGTTTTCCTCGAACAATAGAGCCAGTCATATATACATTTGCAGTATAATTAATGAAAATCCTTGTGTACTAACGCAAATTCACAAAATGAAATTTCACGTGTGCTTGCTTCATAAAGAATAAACGGCTAATTATTATTTTGAATGCACCTACAAGCGAACAAAATTTTGTTTGGCGCAACGAACAACGATACTCGTTTTGATAAACATTGTGGTTTTGGAAACGTTATGATGTATTTTAATAGTTTAATATAATATCATAAATGTAGTGAAATATTTTTTCTATAGTTTTGATGGCAATAGTTAGACATTATAATAACCATGATATGAGTAAAATTATGGTAAAATTGCGATGTTTTGAATACTGGAGACTATAATTTCACTTAATATTTCTATTTCTAAATATAAAGAGTATTCCAATATGCGTGTCAACTTTCACTCATTCTGTGTTCAGTATATTGTGTCAATTCTACATGGAGCGATTTATGATACAGAAATAGGCTCTAGAGAAGCTGGAGGCAACCCCTTGTTAGGGGAAAAATATTTTTTCTGACGAAGCGCACTTCTAGCTTAATGGTTTTGTGAACAAGCATAACTTCAGGATTTCGACCGATGAAAATCTTCAAGTAATTCAGGAGTAACCTCTTCATCCTCAGAAAGTAAGTGTTTGATGCGGTTATTGGGCTGGAGAAGTGATAGGACCTTATCTTTTTTAAGACGATGATGGAAATCGCATTAGTGTTAATGGTGAATCCTATAGGAATATGGTAATAGAATATCTTGGGCCCGAACTGTTAAATGTGGGTATTAACAATATTTTCTTTCAACAAGACGGCGAGACTTGTCACACATCCCGCCAGGCAATCGATTTATTGCAAGAAAAGTTTCCTGGACCCGTTATTTCGCGAAATAAAAATATCAACTGGACAGCAGGATCATGCGATCTCATGCCTTTGGATTATTTTTTGTGCGGTTATGTCAAATCTCTGGTTTACGGAAATAAACCCCAAACAATTCTTGATCTTAAACGATATATTCAGGCCACCATTAAAATATACCAGGCGATATATGTAAAAGAGCAATCAAAAATTGGGACATTATTCTCAAAACATAATGTCATTTATGTCATTTATTCATTTGTTCTTCAAGATTATCATTTGAGGATTTATTGAAAGTTATATGTTATTTTAATTATTGGTCGAAACAGAAATACTTAATCTAAGATTTTTTACATCTAATTTTGTTGTCAACCCAATATATATTAAAGTAGCGCATGAAAATATCGTTTGGCAACAAATAGCCCTATAATTATTACAGTACTTGTCAAGAGACTTTTGTGTATCTACTAAGACATTCATCAATATCTGGATGAAAACAATAAGCATCGACAACAAAATAAATATGTAACTCTCTCACAACACTGTATTACTTGAATATACGCGATATCTGAGAAAATTCATAGGTGTTTCGGTCAATAATGTCGATTATCTCCCAAATTTGAGTCGCACCAAAAGAACCTTTGGTTTTTTGCCATTCATCAACCATTCATCAGGCCAAATTTTCATTTCTTCGTAAGAATGTAAGTGTTGTTGTTCTGAAAGTCCGTGCTGCATCGATCGAAATAAGTGGTAGTCCGAAGGGGTTAAGTCCAGTGAACACGGCGGCTGGTTGGTCATCCCATTTAACGTTTTCCAGATAGTTTTTTACACATTTTACAACATGGGGCCGAGCATTGGCATGTTGAAAAATGGGGCGAATTCTCGTATTCGTTTCTTTGGACGTATTCTGGTCGTTTTTCCTCAATGCTTGATTCAATTTAATCAATTGTTCTCGGTATCGATCGTCAGTAATCATTTAACCAAGTTTCAGCAGTTCGTAATACACAACTACACTACTATTCCCCCAAATACTCAGCAAAACCTTCTTTCCATGTATATTGCGCACTGCTGGTATTGTCTACCCATGATTTTTTTGCGCTATTGGTTGTCAAAATACATCCACTTTTCATCCAATCATCTACAAACATTGTCTCCGAAAAGGCCCCTTTAGGTCGAGATAATAGTTTTGGTTGACTGTTTACTTCTCCGGAAGGAATTTCGAGCGGACAAAACCACAATAGTCGAATAAACAATATCAACATGACATTGATTTGCGAAAGATTTTAATGTGATTTTTTCTGTTGCAGCGCATTATTGAAGCGCAATTCCAAAGCTTTTTGGAGGGTTTGCATGTCAAATTTATAACATATGTCTTGTATCTCATAATGCATTTCATGAATAAAAGGTCTGAATTAGCTTGTTAATGGAAGTTTTCAGGAACATGGTTTGTGGTGCTTTTCTTGAAGGAATTTAGCTCCTTCGGTACAAGCTATGGTGTGACGCATCTCATGCTCAAAAACATAAAATTTGTATTTGGTATGAACGGAGCCGTGAGACATATCGAGATCCCCAGCATCTCTCTTAAGCCTAATACGAGGCAAGTTTTCAACCATTTATCGACATTCTTTCAATGCTTTATACCACTCAAAAATTCCCGTTATTCATTTGACAGAATGTAGATACCTTTACACTAAAAATTAAAAAGGTATAAAATTTATGGTAACTTTTTTACATTTCTATCTCAATCAGCATATTTAAAAGTAACACTATTTTTTGAAACATCGATTTATTCGGAAAGTTCGTAGGATTATACTTTAGTTGCTCTTTTAACGCTTGCAAATAAAATTCTTTGCTGGATGTTTATTAGTAAGTTTATTACTAATATTAGTTAATTAGTAATGTTTATTTATACATTATTAATTTCTAAGCTATTTACAATATTTACGTCCAGATTCGTTTTGATTTGTCTTGAGGTAGTTCAATCAAATTGAACATGTTGTTCGATAAATTGCATTTACCTAACTTGCGTTTACGATAACTTGCATTAAGAACACTGCCCAAATAAAAAACAAAATTTGAGTTGTTTACGGAGAGGGTTCTGCTATAGAGACCACCAAGAGGTTTGATCGGTTCAGGGATGGAGATTTTGACCTGAAAGACCGGCATCGCATTGATATTGTTCTTCAAGTTCTGATGTTGAGGAAATAAAGGTCATAATAGCTGAAGATTTTGGCATCACGATCTATGAGCTAGCAGATAAGTTAAGTTCAATAAAAATTGGGCGATGAAAAGTAAATTGCGCACACCAATATGGAATGAAATGAATTATGGCTGTTTCCAGAGTAAGCAGTTTTAAGTACCGTCAACCGGGGCTACTTTGGGAAAAAGTGTTTTCATGTTTTTACTAACATTTCCGTTATTAAAAAATATATTATATAAATTTTCAACGTCCAAATTAAGTTTTAACCAATTAAAATGGTATTAAAAAGTAAACGGTACTGTTAAAAAAAATATTTTATTTTTTTTTAACGCTTTACTATTTTTAAAGTTTTGGACCAATGTAGCCCCTGCTTGGGGTTCTTTGGTCCATTCAATTGATTTCGAACAAATTTAATAGATTTCATATAATTGGCTATTGTAACACCTTGCATAAGGATCTGCTAATAAAATGACACTGCACATTAACAAAAAAATGTTTATATTATCATATTGAAACACAATAAACCAATTCTAGCTATGAAAAACATGAGAAACAATGTCTCAAAACATGTCCTTTGTTCTTATCATTTTTGTCAATAAATAAACTTTTCATTCTAACTCGTAATCAGCCATCTCAGCAACATTGAGGTTTCCTCGTTTCATTACCTTGGTACTGTTGATTGTTTGCTTGAGAACAACCCATTCCTCAACAAGAAGATCCTTTTTACCGTGCCATTTCCAGGACCTTTTTGGCCTTGGTCATGCAATCTATTGTAGGATCTGACTCTTCCCCACTGGGCAGTTTTCTTATCAAACCAGGATAGTGCTTTCCTGCATATTTGACTATGACAAAGTAGTCTTTTCGGCTTAGGCGTAAACTTTGGTACTCCTTCCATGTCCATGTTATCTGCGCTTGATTCATCAAACAATTTTGTAGAGACACTTTTGCCAGCTGGCACATTCAATGTCTTTCATTTCTTACTAGACCCTCCGGCATTTTTTCTGCGATGGTTTGCAAGAAACTATCTCCTATCATTTTTCTTAAAGGGTTGCGCTTCAAAACTTTGGTTGTGTCAAGGAATATATATAGAAGAAAACATATTTTTCTTCTTGTCTTCATACAAATAATCAACCAGCTGTTTTGGGAATTTAGGAAATTGATTCAAGTTTGTCATTTTCCACAACTATTTTCCACAAAACGTTTGTTTCCACAAAGTCCTTATTTTACGCCCATCTTTTTTTATCGGACTAGAGTAGGCAACATTCAACGGCTCAGTACAGTTTGGGAATAGGCATATGAACCAATTTTTTTCATCATACGCTTTTAAAACTTCTTGGTTGATATGGGAGGTTAAATTATCTCCTATCACAACTTTGATTCCGGGCAGCTTTTTCAATCGATGAAGCAGAAAAACCAATCTTCGAACGCTCGATGCTCGATGCAAAAAACTCGATGAAAAAAACCTTCTCTTTTCTATCTGGCAAGCAAAATTTCACAAGTGGTCTTTCGTCTTTCAATGTCTCTTTCCTTCAATTCATACATATGGAATCCATTTTCTTTCCTTCTGGATCCTTCCCAATACGTGTAGACGTTCGGAAATGGTGGATTGGGAACATTTAATGCTTTTACCAAGTGTTTCAACGTATGTCTGCTGTTCAGGACACTTCTTGTCTTTTATATTAAAATCACCACTTTTAAAGCATTTAAACTATCACACAAGGTCTTTTTCCGTTCCCGTTCAGAAGTTTTTTTGGTTAGAGTATGTTCACCATGAGCTTCAACCAACAATCGATAACTTTCAGTAGCCGTTTTTTTTTTAATGAAAGAAAGTTATTAAACTTTACCGCAAATCGTCTTTTTCTGTTACATAATTCGACATATTCAAAGCGATGAAAAACTACCTTTTTTACATAATGACAATTAATAACGAACTGGGTTTTGAGTATGTATATTTACCCTCCAAAATGCCACAGACGACATTAGTCTGTACCAACAAATGTGTTAGTAACGCCGTCTCTTAACAAAACCGACATTATTACTCGAAACATCTATTAATTTAAATAACATTCCTGAGATACAAGTGCTACTAATGTCATTCAATAAGAAGACAGAATGCCATCGAGGTATAAATAATCACGACCAAGGACTATACTCAGATGCCCATTATAACTTAAAATATTCTTGAAAATCATAAAAAAAATGTGCCACTTCATTATACGGTACTGAGCACTGCAGCATAATAGCTAAGAGAAAGGTGTATCAGCGATATATTTAGGACATGGACTAACTATTTATATTAAAAATTATTTTGCCCACATTGACCATTTTCGCTGTTGGAAAGGCGGACGAATGGGCAGAAGAAACAGCATTTTCAAATGAGGGCGATTTTTTAACGACTCTTCCTGAAATTTGACGAATGTTCCTCGTCTTCTTTTTCTTTGGCTTTTTTTGTCTATTCTGTGCTACTTGAAACTAATTCAAAGTTGCCAGTCGTATTAATTCCACATACCAGCATTGTGGCAATCTTCCCACGATTCTTCGCTCTGCAAACAATATTACAAATTTCCTGAAAATCATATTTCAGCTGAAATCTAAAAAAAAGGCAAATTCCGGTAAATCCAAATCAAAGCTATGGAGTAGCTTTATTATTATTATTATTATTATTAGAAGGATTATTAAATACAATACATAGTGGAAGGTTTACACGAACGTCGAGATTATCAGCCATTATAACTCAAATTTTTGACAACATTACTTTTCAAAACTCTACACCGGAATTTACCAAATTACTGCTCCCAGGCTAAGTGAATCTCAATAATTAATTGAACTGAAACAATTTAAAACATGTCATCTTGTTACTCTGCAGTCTCATTTTCCAATAACAAAAAGGAAACACGCCTGTAGTCAAGTCCTGCCAGCACATTCTCATTAGTAATGATGATGATAGCTATCAACTAGATACGAGTACGAACTCAGCCACGCCTATTAATTTTGCTGAGCCACAGTTGAAGATTTATGGGTTTTATAGTACCTAAAATAGCCTATCCCAGGTCTGCATGGTCTTCCGCATGCTGTGCATTTAAGGTCAGAAGGATATAAAACAGATACACGCGGTCCAGCATGTTTAGCTTTTTACTGTTTTTTGGGTGCGACTTTCTGTTGATTATTTTCCTCACGCTATTTGACACGCATTCAGACACAAAGATATTTTTAGGTAATCTTAATTCACCTTAGAGGATCGCTTCGGCATCCTAGTGTCTTGTATCCTTTGGCAATGACCAAACCATCTCAGCTGAGCATTTATGATCTGGGATTTTATGCTCAAGCTGTTGGCTCTTTCAAGTACCTCCACATTGGTCTGATAGTATTGCCCTTTTATTCTCAAGATTGTCCGGAGGTACTCCTGACCCAGGTTTTAGTTCCCCAGAAGAGTGGAAATTATGATTGCATTGTTAAACCTGATTTTAGTGTATTCGTTTAGTCTCGGTTCTTACAACGTTCTCATTAGACGACCAAAATTACGGGCATCCTATGATGTCTAAGAGCTTCCACATTTTATTTTTGTCTACGCTCAGCAAGAATAATATGATCTTGAAGGAATACAAGATCTAACTTAGATTAAGGTTGATATGATTCATCACACAGACATTTGCGTAACCTTGATTTAATTTAATGATTCCAATTTATTAATTATTATCCAAAATCTAAAAACTGTTCAAAGCATAAGACATAATTTCTGCATCGAAAGCTCACATCCATCGAACTTATAGCTTTCTTTACATTCGAATGATTATAAAAAAATTATTTTGAATCCAGCTTGATGAAAGTGAGTCCATAGACTGTTATTCAACAGTTTCCGATGTGGGGTTAGCGATGCCAAATCAAGCGAAGATGGGGAATGATTAAAAACCACTATACTTTTCTAACCAAGAATGTACAAAACCCACAACGATCATTTAAAATAATTTTTGCATATTTTGGACATTATTCTCCGTTCGAATTGTTATTGATGGAATTGGTCATGGACCATCTTCAATTCTACCTCTGTCATCACAAAATCTTAAAGCACTTAAAAGCATTCAGCTTATTATGGCTCATTGCTTAATTACAGAAAAGTTTGTTTTTTGTTGTAGTTCTTCCCATTAATAAAGTGGTGTATATTAAACAGTGGTTTGTATATACATTTAGCTATTATAAATTAAGTACTTGGAATTTTGAATACAAATGGTTTATATAAATGATAAATTAATTATATTTTAATTAAAAACATAGACAATTTTAAATACTAGACAAATTGGTAGAAACGATATATAAATCAATTATAATTTATTATTTTCTGCCTGTATTTTATATTTTGAAGGTAAAATAATTTTTATATACTGATAAAATGAAGAAAGATATTTTCTGTATTCCTAAAATAAAACCTACTTCATAAAACATTAATGGATTATTTATTATATAACGTATTTTAATAAAGCTATGTGTATTAAATAATAGATTATATTATTGCATTATTTACAATCTATATCTATAATCTATAAATTTACACAAATTTAAATGGTTGCTTGTTTCCAACATATTTCGAGGAGAGAGTGAAAAGTTACATACTCATCCGATAAATAGCGTCTTCAGTGATCACTTCACAACATTGTTTTGATATATATAAGCAAATCCAAAGAAATTTCTTCATTGACTCGTGCCTGTTGATAAAATTTATTTTTTTCTCTACATACCAAAAAAAAAGGAGTAGACAAAATATTGGGTTTTACCAGGCGAACATGGCCCAAAGAAGGGGAACACGCCGGAAGTTTTTTGGAAGTCTCAAGGGATAATCTTCATCGTATTATGTTACATTATTGGTAAATTTTGCAAAAACTTAATTGCTAACAGTAAAATAGGTCAATTTGCGCTACGAATCAGACCGCACCCACCCTATTCTCAAGGCTTCACTCCCTCTGATTTCTTTCTATTTCAAAACATGAAAAAAGGTTGGCTGGATAGAAATTCACTTCAAATGAAAATATCATCGCCGAAACAGAAGATTATTTTGCCAAGTTGGACAAATATGGACGTAGTAAAAATGTTGGAAAATCATTAAGTGCAGTGTATCGAGCTAAAAAGAGACTAAGTTGAAAAATTAATCAATTTTCGATCAAAAAGCCATTATTTCTTATAAATGTATTTTATTTTTCACTCTACCCTCATAGATGCTTTGATGAATCAAACCATAACCAGAAAATAGTTATGAAACAATGTCTGATGATAAACATTTGTAAATCTACATAGAGTATTTCAAATTATTTGACGGTGCAGATGGAAATCAGTATAAACGACATAAAATCTGTAAAAAGCACGAACAGAGTCAAGCCCAAATTTGATAAAAAAAAATATATTGTGTTGTACAACACACTGCCTTTTTGAGGGACATATTAGTAAGTAACCTTACAGAATAACAACGCTTGACTAGACGTTCCCTGAGTAATGAAAGGCGCCATCTGTGAATTAGTCTGGGTAGTTTTGTTTTACGCGACTTTACTCGTCAGATCTCCATCCGCTCGATTATTATTTATTTTGTTGAGATCAACCTTCTAGGGCTCAAGTCATAATCGCCTAAGCTATAGTTATTGAAAATTATTATTTTGTAATGCAATTTTAATAATAATTAAATGTATACTTTTAATTATTTCTGGATTTCATTACAAATAATTTCTACGCCTAATAATATATCTCAAGGTAATTCCATTCTTGATACACTGGTGAAGGTGCCAAATCATTATTAATAAATAATACATTTCTGAATGTCCGTAAATACTGGTATAACAAACAACATTTACTCTCTCAATAGATGTCCTTTTTTCGGATGTCCGATGTCCTGTTTACGGATGGTTTCAGTTAGAAAATATAAAAAATAAAATTTAATTGATTTACAGAATAGTTTTTTTTTATTTTTAATGAAATGCTTTTTTTTCCTAATTTTCATTTTATTTTAAATAAAGTGGAAATTAGACAACAATGATTAATTTCGATCAAGTAGAAGCCGAAACTATCCAAAAGTTTTTTTTTTACTTTATATGCGACGTGTGAGAATAATCCATTAATGTATATCAGTAAATACAAGGTTTAAAGTATTAATTTGTATCAATATTTCTTACAACATGATGACTCGAAATAGATTTATCAGATTTATTGTTATAATTCCATGGAATCTTATTAATTTGATTCTTAATACTCTTTCAAAGCAAATAAGTTTTATCGGGTTGCCCGGAACGCTCTTAGGGATTTTTTAAAATGAAAGATAAACGTAAATAGTTTATGTAAATATTTATTTAGTTGTGTAATTACCATTATTATTTACCACTTTTTGCCAACGTAGAGATAGGTTCATAATGTCTTTTTGCCAATGATTAGCATCTTTATTACCAACAAATGTCAACAGGTGTCAAACAACAAATATCAATAGGTTGCTTAATTCTCTTCTTCCGGTTTAAAATATTTCCCATATAAACAATTTTGGAGCGGAATAGATGATAGTCCAAGGATACGATGTCCGGTCAGTTAGGTGGATGGGGTAAAACATCCCAATTGAAGTTCAACAGTTTTTACCGGGTTCTGA